>JAUEJL010130923.1:6384-23513 GCA_032274825.1 Drosophyllum lusitanicum | reverse complement strand
TATATATCTATCTATCTTGTATAGGCTTGCGAGCTTAAATGTGCCCTCTCTTTGAGATCGAACTTGGGGCTCGTTTACTAAATGAGCTTCAACCTGGCTCGAGCTCAAGCTCGAGCTTGTTATGAGTCGGCTAGTTTCAAGTTTTTAATGACCTCGTCCCGAATTCTCACCAATAGCTCCATTTGTTTACATCTCTAGTCTTTTCCCTGCAATAAGTGAATGGGATATAATTTTTGGTTTGCTCACCAATAGTTCGACTCGTTTACATCTCTAATCATTCCCGTATATTAAGTGAATGGAATATAATTTTTGATGTGTGCGTGGAGAAGTATATTGTAAAAGGCTTAAATATGGCGAGACCATGCCTCAAACTTTATTCTTGTGCAATGTTTATTGTTGCAAGTGTTTAACGTAATGCCTCGCCTTTCTTTCAAAAAATAAAAAGAAAGAAAGTAATGATGTTTGTAATTAATATAATGTTTTAAGTAATTAAATGTTACTTTTAACTTCAAATTTAAGACATCCAGAGTTTCCTTTTTTATAAATACAACAAACAAGAATAGCTTCTTTAAACATGGAAATTTTTTAGAATGGTAAATTGTGTTGTAACTGAAGCTCTCTCTCTCTCTCTCTCTCTCTCTCTCTCTCTCTCTCTCTCTCTCTCTCTCTCTCTCATTGTGAGTGATAGCTTTCTTTCTCAGTTGCTCTTTAGGGATGGCTAACCAAGTTTCAGTTAGCGTGGCTATGGACTTTGATCAAATGAAATCCCTCAATTAATTGAGGTTGATATTAGTATAACACTATAACACTTGGAGTTAATTTGTACATCTTTCTTCAATAAACAATGTTTATTAATGCTAGTCATTTACTTATTGGCCAAGATATTATTAAGTTATAAATATAGAAGAATGTTCAATATAGTCCATAATTAATTCATAGTCCTAAGGGATCAATTTTAGCCTTTGGATCAATGTCATCAATGGTCCAGATTACATTTTAAAATTTTGAGCGGAGTGGCATTTTCGTAATTTTTTGTAATTCACATTTGATTGTATACCGAATAACATGTGATTGAATATTAAAATTTCAGAACTGTTTTTTAAATGGACTTTATTGAACACAACTCTATAAATATATAACAATTTTTTATAACCCAACAACGATTACTTTGCATTTAAAAAAAATCATGTTACTTATGAATCGACATATATACGAAATTAAGGGAACATATCTCAATTTTATGTGGTTTAAATGCATTGAAACATTACGCATTGTGCTTTTTCTAAATGAAAAAAGAAAAAGGAACTAGTATAAAATAATAATGTCGGCATTTGCAAATGAAAAACTGCAGAACATATGAAAAGGGGGTTTAAAGAAAACCAACTAATACCAAAGAAGGTCTTGTAGCTCAACAGTATAAAGTGTTAAATAATTCATATATTTGTAGTTTTAAGTCTCATAGCGAACATAAGATGTGTATATATAAAGTAGAAGTAGAGAGTATGCGTGTACTTCGTTTTTAAAAAAATTGATTATTCAAACCAAGCCCGAGCTTCATAAATCTTAAATAAAAGAAGCTCAAACTCGAGCATAGAAATTCCTAAGCGAGCATGGCTCAATCGGGCTCGGCTCGTTACAACACTAATTGTTACCTAGTTGAAACAATTATAACACATATAGTCTGTTGTAAAGCTACTATTTGTAAAAGAAAAAGAAAATCCATTACCGAAGATAAAACTTGACTAAACAACGTTACGATCACATGCGTCCAAACCCATTGGAAAGACGTTCCCAACAGATGAGGCATGTAAGAAACTAGAGGCAAATGAATTAACTGTCAAAAAATAACAACATAATTTTGGTGTCAAATGTGATGCTTATCATCCAAATGCATAGAAAACCATCTAAATACCCCAAAAGTTACAAATAAAAACACTTTCGTCCCTCGCCGAGAAAGCGTCTTGCAAAATCGAATTATACATTCACTAGGATTTTTTAATTTTAAACTCAACTTCATATTAACTAAAAAAGTTACACATTTTGTTCCTCTTGTTGGTTGGTTTTGCAATTTTGGTAAATGGATACGAGTCTATGACCATCATCAGAGCAGATTTTGTGTCATCTTCAGAAATAAGCCCAAACTGAGGGTTGGGCTATGCTCCTTTCTTCACTCCCTTGCAGAAACTGCCTCTAGAGACTCCTATAGTCTATGACAGTGACCTCATCCTCCGGAGCATCAAGGTCTTGGTAGCTGCAAATATCAATACCCGACCCGGGTCAATGTCAAACGAGTAAACTTTCAAAGGTAAAAGTATACTCTAGTCCCTTCAATGTTTTACTCATTTAAAGTGTTTGTGACTCTAGCATCACCGGACTTGGGTAGCACAGATCATTTTTCCATTTTCAAATACTTACTACTTCACAAACTATAATATTTTGACCCATTAAAATTTTACCCAGCCCTCCACAGAGTAACTACAAAATTCTTGCAATAAAATTACCGTTACAGTTGGCAAGTACTTGATGATAATATCTATAACTATGCTATATTATAGAGCATTAGTTTCAGTCTCTTAATCCCTTATATGGACCGGAATTTATTACTTTATCCCTTATATTAAACCAAATGTAATTAAATGATGAAAAGGATATGTCAAATTAGCAATTACCGGGTAAATTTGCATCATTTATAAATTATCATAATGTTCAATATTGACCTATAAAATTTTTATTTCTCTATATTACGCAGGTACACTTGTAAATACGACATATATTTCATGCAAGTAAAAACATATATGTATAAATTGATATCTGAAACATGGTCGAGACCAACTGTTTCTTAAATCAACTGGCCATGAAAATGGAATGAGAAGAGAAAGATCGTTTTAGCCGTGGATTACAAAATATAGAAGCAGTAATTCATAAAGCAAATAGATAGAAATTGTATATAATCAAACAAGAACTTGCCTTCGTAAACGACGTGGATCCTGTCTAAATGTTGGAGGTAAAGCAATTATAGGAGCCGGCCCACTCATTTGGGGCCCGCTTCTCCCATTTCTACCACCTCCTTCAAAAGGTGAAGGCCCGCCTTGATCTCTCAGCATCCGCATTGCAACTTCAGGAGGAGCAGGGACAAATGGGCCCAGCGGACTGCAAATTCAAATTGTACATCAGACCTAACAAACCAATAAAGAAGACAAGGAATAAACTAGAGGCGGCAAGTTTTACCATTTGCTTATGAAAGGGTCAATTGAGGTTTTCAGATTACATCTGAAGGGTCAAAAGTGTAAAACTAAAAATGGCTTATGTCAATGCACACAACCCTACTAAATCATTTTATTCAAATAATTATACTATTATTGTAATAACTTATATGTAATCATAGAAGAGCAAACTGCACAAGGGGTACCCACCTCATGTCTAATTTTCATTGAGGTATCAGACTTTTCTTTATTTGTTAATAAACTTATATTTTCTTCAAATGAGGATTTTCGTAGGTTTCAAGATAACAAATGCCTATTCAACAAGTTAGCCCTACTTTAAATGCCAGGTAAGCTTCCTTGTACATAATATTTTCTAGGGAATATTGCACAAAAGGGTATTAAACCTAAGTCTAACTGTGTGTGTTGCCATCACATAGCAGCAGGTCTCTATTATTTTAGTTATAATGATATACAGTCAGAGAATGAAAATACATACATTTTTTCAAAGCGGCACTGGTTACGCCAACTAAGTTTAGTGTCTTACTTTGCCAAGCTAAATATTTTATAATAAATTAAGTTCACAAGAGAAAACTGAAAACAGTAAAAGGGCGAAAACTGATGATGAGCAGATTCGAACAAATGTGGAGCCATTTCATAGGCAGCGATGTTAACAACTTCGACAACTAAATTAGTGTGATTTTGCCAGGGTAAATACTTAATATAAAATTAAATTTATAAAAAGACGAAAGGTACAGTTTATTGAACAGTTACTCACTAACTCCTGATTAATAGTGTTAAAAATAATTCCTATTTGAAGTATCAGACCTAATTCTTTTTGTTAATTAATCGTATCCAACTTAATCATTTTCTTTTTTTCTGTTTTGAGGTAACAAAAATGTGTTTGGCCGTTAGCTATAGAAATAGTAAGAAAAAGCTCATCTTGACAAAAGTTATAAGCTCGATACCTTTAATTAACAAATAAAAAACTTGATACGTCAAATTGAAATTGGACACAAGTTAAGTAACTCTTTGTGCAGTTTAACCTATATAAAAATTCTTTTAAAAACTGAAGAGATAGTTTGCAGCACAACTCAGACTTTTTTTGACCAGTTACCCAAGTAGCCCAACCCACCCAAGTAGCCACCTCTAGAGAATGAAACTGAGCTCACCCAGCACCAGGTACGGGCATCAATACTGGAGGTGGAGGAATGTCTGAAGGGAACGCAAGGCCTTGACCACCAAATGAGTCAAACATTGGGTCATCAGGATGGCCCCCACCACCACCATCATCATCCATGGACTCGGGATTCTCACCCCTATCAAATCTTTCACCACCATTATTTCTACCATCATGATCTCTGCGGTTACCTCGATCGTCTTTCAGTCGGTTAACGATTCCAGGCCTATGCCTTTGGGGTCTATCCTTCTGTAACAATATGAAACATAGCAGGGTTATGCTACTGATTGTGTACATTATTATCCTATTGTATGAATAATTACCAATAATTTAAGCTGAAACAGCCTGTCATAGTATACTGTACATTATTATGAGATGTTATCAAATAAATGATAAAAAAACAAATTTTCCCATTTTGCACGAAAAAATTCCCTCAACAAAATATAGATATTTATTAGTCCTCGAAATTGTTAAAATTACACAACCTATTTAATAAATGATAAATGATGGTAACTTGCAAAAACAGGCCACAAGCATTTTTTGCCGTCGTGTATGCCACGTAGTCGCTTTTGCTGAAGCTGGTAGTTTTTTGTTGTAAAGCTTCAAGGACGTTTCAGTTTGTTAGAGTCTGCCAAAAGAAAAACCTACCAGGGCATGCTGATTGTGCAAGTAACTGAAATTTACGGTTAATTTCATAGGTTTGTATAAATTTAACATGTTTGGGAACTTTAATATGCCGAAATTTAGTTGAGGGACTTTGTGCAAAACCAGAATGTATGTTGGATTTTTATAATATTAACCCTAAGAATAATTGCTAATCTTATGCTAGAACCATAATTAATAACTTCAGGTTTTAAGGGCTAAAGCCATAAACAATGAAGATTTGTATAAAAAACTATTGAACTTTCAGCCGTTGCATACCAAAGAAGAACAACTTTCACCAACTAAAATGAAATTTATAGTAAGAGTATAGATGAAGGTACTCAAGTCACAAGACCTGGCGTCCAATCAATGATTCACACCAACTAATAATCATAGTGAAACAAACATTTAACAGAAATGAAGGTTACCGGGAATGATGGTTGCATAATAGGTATCCCACCAGGTGCATCTTCATCACTGTAAATTTCAAATACTATTAACACAATTTCCGGAAAAGGCACAGGCACGCACACGCACCCATAAAAAATGGATCAAATAAGAACTTAAATATAAATAAAAAACCGTAAGAACCATTCTAGGCCACACATTTCAAATGCATCCATGGAATTCGGGTGCATTTTTCACCAAATGCATCTAATTTCCATATATGCATTTAAATGAGTGAGAGAATGGTTCTTACAGTTCTTATTTATATTTAAGTTCTTCTCAGAACCTTCCCTAATATATACATACAGGCATACACACACATTTATACATATATAGGAAATGGATCAAATAATATATGTGTGTATGTGTATGTATGTAAGTATAAAGAGGTCACGAAACGCACTTACTTCATATAGTTTTGGAAATACAGATCTTCACGAACTTTAGAAGTTACTTCCATCACTAGTTCAGGGTGTTTCAACTTTAAATGTTTATGAACAAACTCAGCCGCATGAAAAAGCTTTGTGCAACCCTTTGCCCCACAACCATACTTCCACCCATACTTTTCATCCCGAATCTTTCGTACATATGGATCTAACGACTCAGCTGCAGCAGCATCTATTTTTTCTTTTGCAGTCATTATCTCCAACGGGTCTTGACCCTTCAATCTTTCCTGCCAACGGGTGTCAAGTTTCTTTTCCCACTCATTCCCATTAGTCTTTACATCAGAATTTTTGGCATCTCCCCTTACATGTCGCAAACCCTTGGCTTCACTTTTCTCCGTCATTCCATAATAATCAAGACCATGAATTCGCCAGAGATAAGTAATGAGTGTATCAAGTAACTCAACACCTTCAAGTCCTTTGACAGAGGTTGACCCCCGTATAATCACAACTGGGCCACTGGACCCACTATGAGATTTATCCCTGTGTGTTCTGTCGTTATCAGCTCTAGATAATATATTATCTTCTATTACTTTCTCCAGGTCAAGTTTTTTAACGAGTGCTTGTGATTGTTCGATGTCAGATTGAATTCGGCGGTGTTCAGAGCTGATTGGGTGAGCTTTTGGCGCGGAAGAGAATGGGTCGGTTTCTTTTGAAACACGGCCGTGCCTTTTTCTTTTGCCCCCGATATCTAATTCGTCTTCAGAATTGGGGTTACTTGTTTGGCCTGACTTGTTTGCAGGTAAAGCAGTGACACCAGGTCCTCTGTTTCATATTAAAGAAATGTTAGTGGTTTATTATTTGAAGGGTAAAAGAGACATTGTGAAGGAGGTATCATGGCATGTCTCTTACAGATCTAATGACCCTCTCTGCAAGTCAAGCAAAAATTCCTTAGCCAGCTTTCGACAAGTTTCATTTCTCCTGAAAAAGAGAGAAATTAAAAAATAAAATAATCGGAAATCTAGCAAGCAATTGTAGCTATTTAGTATAAAAAAAACAATAACTGATCAACAAAATTAAGATAATCTTTTAAATTTGACAATGAGCTTCTTAAAAAAATACAAAAAGGTGTACCTTTCAATCACAGCAAGTAAATTTGTGGGGTGATACTTATCTTTCAACCTGAATATAAAAGGCAAACTCAGAAGATAATATACTATGAAATTATGATCATCGAAGTTATAATGAAAGGGGAGAATGAAAAAATACCAGTCTTCTCCTTTATGAGCATCAAAATAAGCCCGTTTCTGAGTTGATATATATTCTGACTTGTATTCTTGATACCTGTGGAACATGATGACTATAAAAATCAACGATCTATAGCACAAGAAAGGCAAACCGAACTTTTAGTATGAGTACCCATAAAATACCTGCGTTCAGCTTCGGATGGCAGAACATCATCTTCAAGCTCCTGAATAAACTGCTTATAAGACATCAATCCTTCTCTGAAATGTCAACATGACATATTAAATTCACACGCAGTTAGTAACAATGCTCTGATTCTGGTCAACTCAAAAAGTTAATAAAAATTAAAAAGAAAAAGAAAACTAGGAGTCTAGGAATGTAGCAGCCAGTATGCTCTCAAAGAAATATAGGGAGGAAGACTACATACAGAATTACATCCATAATAGATTGACAAAATGCTCACCTATGCGTATTGGCATGATCATTGTAACCTCCTCGAGCTGATTCCCAATCTGCAAGAGCACATAGGTAATAATGAAATTGACAAAAACAGGATAAATATGAAATTACTATATACTAAACGCCATATGATATTAACTTGCGGGACACATTCTAAAACAATTCCATAAAATGTAAGAGCAGATTGGAAGATCATTAGTATCTTAATTGAAGTTAACATGTGTAGAGGTAAATGAAGTATCTGCAAAAGCATTTGTGAAGGATTCTCTATAACATAAAGTCATAAACTATGACATCTTCCTCCTTATCTTCACCAAAAATCTTCTATATACAAGAAATAAAACAAAATATGGAAATAACTTAAAGCAATCTACTTATTATTCTAACGGACATGTATACTACTGCTGAACACAAGTACACAACTAACAACTTTCAGATAAAATGAAACATGAACTACTGGCAAAACTTCAAGTTAGTTATAATTTCAATAAACTTTGCTTTTCAAAAGAGAGTTATAATTTCAATAAACCTGAAAGTATAAGACCAGATGAAAGACATTGGTGCTTACCAGATGGACCACCTTGGTACCCACCAGATGAGCGACCACCATACCTACCACGAGGCCTGTCATCAGGATAGCCAGGCCTGCCACCCATGTCACGATCATATCCACCAGGGTAATCATATCCAAACCTGTACCAACAATAAATGACATTACATGAACCAAAAAAAGATCTTGAATGATACAAGATGCAATAAACAATAAAGTTCAAATAAACATGTTTCATACTAGAAATGATGTCCACTCTCTTCCAACTGTAAGACACTAAGACGGAAAAAAAAGCTACTTTGCAATAATCGTTTGTTGAGTGAAAGCTTCCGACATAAACCAATGTATAACACCGAGTATTGCTTTTACCATAGCACTCAGCACGGCCCTAACTTTGCTAATGCATTAATAATTTTGTTTTTAATGCTGGATCCCAATAAAAATCGCTAACCTTATAATCAACAAGATTGCCTTTACTGATAGAACACACATGCAACAATTTTAAGAAAAGATACATAAAGGAGTAGAATGTCACCACTTCCATTACATAAGAAAATATAATTGGCATTGCAAACAGCCAAAAAAAGACCTCCAATAAATGGATGGTGGTGGAAACCTAAAGAGTAGAAAATCAAGATCGGAAGTTCTGTGATTTTCTAACCATGTGAATTTATTACAACAAAAACAACACATCGAACAGCAAAAGTCGAAGATAACAATGATAGATTCTACTCCGTCTTCCTTGCTTTCATTTTAAGTGGAAAAAAATATAATTCGCTTTGCAGACATCCAAAAAAACCTCCAATAAATGGATGGTGGTGGAAACCTAAGGATTAGAAAATCAAGATTGGAAGTTCTGTGATTTTCTAACCATCAAGGGATGTGAAGTTATTACAACAAAAACAACACATCAAACAGCAAAAAACAAAGGTAACAATGATAGATTCTATTCTGTCTTCCTTGCTTTCATTTTTAAGTGAAAACAATTTGAAAGTCTGTATAAGAACTTTGAAGGACAGATAGTTGGCACTTTATGCGAATAGCAGCAATCAGAAACAAAGATAGGAAATGTACATCAACCAAAGAAACGGCCTTCAATTAGACAGATATATGAAAATACCAACACCATAAAGCCCTCAAGGGACAGAAAAGAAAACCCAAATGATACACACAGTCAAAAACAAAGTGAACAGTGAAAAAGACTTGAAACATTAGATTAGTTGAAGAAAAGGGAGGTGCAGAAGAAAAAAATCAGCATTCTGCATAAAAAATTGTAATCAGTTCAAATCCCAGATCAAACAATTTAAATATCCACCTGGTTCAAGGGGCTAACAGGAGGGAAGACGCACTTTTCTAAGTCTAGCACAAGCATAGTCGATAAACAAGTATAAAGCACATATTCATCATAGAGAGATAAAATAATACAACAAAAAGTTTATTGAGAACTCAGCTTTGTTTAGAATAGTAGCTGAATGGTGGAAGTCTCAAAGCTTACAAAACATTTTTAACAGACAGCATGCACCAAAATGGAAATATTCGGCTTATGTTTCTCCTCAGTCTAGCTTCTCATGTTGGTCCCTTTCTAAGGGCTTACAGCTAAAACTTAAAGTTGGATTTGCGTTTATTGTCAGCATAACCAACTTTGATGATCAAAGAATCATAGAACAGCATGATAACAGAATATATTTTCAACCTTCTAACGAAAGAGAGCTTAGCTTGTCAAAATTTTCAAACATATTAAAACCTATAATTTTTTCCACACAGACTGTTACAAGTTGCAAACTTTGTATATTATTTTCACATGATGCACATAAGACCCTAAGTAGTTGGCAGTCACGTGCTGCAAAATATGCATATACGTGTGCTCTCAAAATCAAGCACTTACACTAGACTAACCCAAGTAACGTGGTTAAAATCATCCAATTTGATATTTTAGAATCAATTGCCAGTTTACACTTCTCTTGTACTTATGGTAAGTTGTTCTCCCAAACTAAAGCACTTGCACTGTAAATGGTGTGTGCTAATTCACCAAATGGCATGGAACTGAATGACCCAGAAATAAAAAGGATTGTTCTTCCAAGATCTAATATTCAAACTACCAAGATTGGAAGTGGTATTATCATAAAGCAAGATGGAACATGAATATATCCATTTTCAGATTTTGAATCACACTGCATCAGTCACACATCTAGAAGCACACACAAATAATGTAACTCCGTGACTGCAAGTGTTAAAATATGTACAGAGTTACTGATACCAAATGCCATGCAGAACATGCTTCTTGATGCGTCTCTCTTAAGTGGTCTCTAGAAGAAATACAGTATATTGTCACTTCAGGGAGGCATCCTGGTAGGAATCACCAGTTCACATCTCCTAAATATAAGAAATCTTAAAGCTAGGTTTCGTAGTTCCACGTGTAGGATATCAAGTGTGCTGCTCCACAATTCATAATTGGGGCCAGATTCAATCCACTAAAAAACTCAATACTTGGTTGTCCACTTCATCTCAAGTGAAGACTTGTCTTCTCATTTCTAAACATCATCAGTGCCTCCTTTTTCAGCTTCTAGTATCCCTTTCTTTTAATACTCCTCCCTTCCAAATTATAAAAGCACTTTCCTATGTATTAAAATGTTGGAACCAGGAAAGTGCTCCTGTAATTTAGAACGAATGGAGTAATACACTCTCTCAAGTCTTAAAATCAATTATTTACAACACGTGAAGTAGCTCTCTCACTCAATCAAGTACTTGGAACAGATGGAATGATCTCACTCACAATGAAAACTAAAACGCTCAGTCGCTCACTATCCACACATCCATAGGCACGCCGCATTGAACTGCTGTATCTCTTCAAAAATGGTTACTCTACAGATTATTCGAGAGGGAAAGGACTGTGGGATACATAACAGGGCCCTAATATCCACAAAACAAGCTTAGCCCTGGAAAATCAGTACTAACACAAGCACAATCAGTTATCACGAAAATTGGTTTACAAAATAAAGAATGAAGGAATTTCCCAGCCACGTTAACTTGAAGCTTAATAATCCAAGTGATAATAAACAATAAATCCAGATCGACAAGGTGAAATCAGCACACACAAAAGTGATAATTTCTATACTCTACAAATTAGTTTCCATGAAATAGCGTAACTAGTAAATAAACAGTGAAAATCATTTACTAACCTTCTATCACCAGGTCCAAAACCTCCGCGCGGACTTCCACGGCGACCGTCGTACCCACCGTCATCCCTACGAGACCGCTTAAACGGATGAAATGGAGGTGACCTCCGAGGAGGAGGAGAGTGACCACCACCACGGCGGTCACGGTAAGGGGGTGGAGGAGAGATAGGACTACCAGCACGCCGCTTGTAATCCCTGTGAGGAGGTCCAGGTGGAGAGCGATTACGATGGTCATAGTAGTCAGAACGACGATTAGGCGGACGATCAACGTCCCTGTCATCGTTTCTTCTCTCCCTGGAATCACGGTCGTGGCGTCGTGAAGGAGGCGGAGGCGGTGGTGGTGGAGAAGAAGCGTCGGGATTTTCGTTTGCGGTGGACTTGTTATTTTCTTCACCTTCGACATTGTCGTTACCGTTGCCGTTGCCGTCTCCGCCGCCGTCGTCTTTCCGGTCACGGCTACTACCACGCTCCACTTCATCGACAGGCAAGTTCATCACTTCAGCCATCGATGCAGATGTGAAATTTCCTAACCCTAGAACGATATATGCCCTATTTTAAAGTTCCTCCTTGTAAGATTATTTTGTTATATCATACTAACAGTTTTTTTTTTGTTAAAATAGTAGAACTTATTTTTAACCGGAAAATTGTAGACTACTATATAGTCTTTGGTGTGTTAGCAATGACTAGTACAATTTAGAGATGACTACAATTCGGTTTGGTTTTAGTGTTATAATAAGCCGAATCAAATCGAAAATTTTAATATTTGAAAAAGTATAATCATTCGGTTTTAAATATGAGATGTGTGTTTTACCTTTTAAAACGTAAATTAATTAACTAGATAATAACTAGCTCTTAATTATTTATAGGGAAAATAATTCGTAACGTTAACATCACGTAACTCATAAACCACTTTAATGACGGGTAGTTTGATCATTTTCATATTTATTCATTAAATTGATTTGTAAGTATGATGATGTTACCATTACGAATCATTCTTTCTATTTATATCATTTAAGTGAAAACTGATTTTTAAACATTTAAACACAATACGATGAATTTTCATTAATCTAAATTAGTTGATCAAATAATTTTACTAAGAAAAATTATATTCCCGGAACTATATATATTATTATTTCATCATTCTATACAATTACATGTAGAATCTGCCGTTTATTTTTTTATTTTAACATTTGTCGTCTATTAAATAAAAGAATAAATATGAAAAATTAATAGGAGCATATAAAAACTAACTCTCTTTAACCGATTATTGTTATTGAATCAAATTTTATAATTTTAATATGTCACAGCTTATTTTGGAAGTTTTTTACCTTATTAACTTATTTTATGAGCTTATGAAAAATATGGTGTTTGGCTTAGCTTATTAAGCTTATTGGCTTATTTTGATAAGTCAAGTAAAAGTAACTTATTTTTCTTCACATGAGCTTATCTTTATAGTTTTACATATATACCTTTATTTTTCTTTTTCTCCCAATACTTTCTCTTCCTCAGATGTAAGCATATCTATTTTAGTCATTTTACGATAATAAGCTAAGCCAAATACTTTTTTAAAATTAGCTTATTAGCTTATAAGTTATAAGTTAATACAAACAACTTTTTTTAGTAATAAGCTTAAAAGCTAATAAAGTTAAAAGTAGAAAGCTCGTGAGTTAAGCTTTGGTTAAAAAAAATAAACTTACCAAACACCCCCTTGGTTACGTCAATATGAAATTTTTGCTGTTCGTCTCAAAAATAACCTTTTTTCCTGAAATCTTCGATCTCGTTTTCAATGTTCGCGATTTAAGCCCTTGTATAAACACCCGTCTACGAACCCAGATCCATGAAATCGGTGACAAATTCTTCACCGTGTTAGGGATCGAAACGTACAATGGAGAGTGGAGGGTTTAGTGCTGAAGATCTATCAACAATCGGTGGAATAGCGACCGTGTCGCTATTGCATTCCTTCATCCCAACTCATTGGCTTCCTTTCTCCATTGTTGGCCGTGCTCAGAAATGGACCCTCTCTCGTACACTTCTCGTCAGTACGTTTTCCCCCCTTTTTATTGTTTTCTTTAATGATTCTTCGAGTATTGCTTGTTACCTGGGTGAATGGGTGAACTGTACTTGCTTTGAATTTGATTAGATCTAGCAAAAAGTGTGATCCGACACTTAAGGTTCTGTTACTCTGTATACACAGCTTTTGATTATCTGGTTATTGCTACCTGAATTATTCGGATGATCAAATATAGTGAGAGTTCCATTTTTAAGTATCAGTTTGTGCCAAACACATAAAAGCTGATTACCAGGGCTTCACTTTAGAGGCACATCCAAACGTCCCCTAACCTGCTTGCTACAATCATAAGGGCAAATTGCCGAGAAAGTAACCTAAATATCAAATTTTGCACGTTCAATTTTTTTGGCCGAGAAAGGATTATAAATTTCAATTTGTAACAAAAAAGGGTATAATGCGTGAAATCTATACCTTTTTTTGTTACAAATTGGAATTTATAATCCTTTTTTTGTTAGGTTTAAGAGGTCTTTATACCTTTTTTTGTTACAAATTGAAATTTATAATCCTTTATCGGTCAAAAAAATTGGACGTTACCTTTCTCGGCAATTTTTGATATTTAGGTTACCTTTCTCGGCAATTTCCCCTAATCATAAAGAAGCCGCTATCAGTTTTGAACTTGGAATTCAGTATTTGACAACAGAAGTCAAGCTGTAATGGGTTTTGATGTTAAACATCGCTGATCAATGAATTTGTTCGGTGCATGTAGTCACAGTGAAACATATAGAACTAGATGTTTATGTTTCATGGTTAACGGTAGATGTAGCCCACAAGTAAAGGCGCTTAATTCTTTCGTTCACTCACTTTGTTTGGTCAAAGGCTATGCCTTTGAATCAGCACTATCTCACTGCCATAGTTGATTGTTCTAAGTGAGAAGCTATGGACATTGGTGATCAAAAACCATAGTTGATAGTTCTAGATGAGAAGATATGGACATTGGTGATGTTAGAGGCCTTCCCATGAGCCTTTTGACTTAAAATATGGTTTAGGAAGAGTTTTGTTCGATATCACATGACGTCACTCAGCCATGAAGTTATTTACTTTACAAAGTTTGTGTAGTATTTAGGGTTTAGGAGAAAAAAATGTGACACTTGATTCTGTTGATCAATGAAAAACTTTACATACAAGTTACACAAGGCTATGGGCCATGTTTTCAATAACCCTGAAAAACTATTAACATATATACACAATCAATATGAATTCATAAGTAGCTTTAATTTTAAAGGAATTGGAGGGACATTTGGTGATTTTCTCTCCAGAAACTTTTCTACCAAATTTGGAAAGATAGAAGAGAACGGAAAAGTAAAAGCTATGTGATTATTTTGTTAATGACCAAACGTTCACATTTTATATAGTAAAGGCATGAATATCATTATAAGGCTATCCACTATCACAGTATCATCCCAACCTCCCCCCCCCCCAATCTTTCTTGCCACATCATTCCCTCCTTCCATATTTCTTCCCATCTTTATAACCCCATTACCATCCCTCTCTATTAAAAAAAAAGGCTAGAAAATACTGGAAAGTGCGTCAGTTTGGTGAAGCCGTGAGGGGCTAAAGTTGATTTGGTTTGGGGGCACAACGGTGTTCCCGTGCAACCTTTGAGGCTTGCCTCCTCACCCTCAGATCGATGGTGGTTGGCCTAAAGTTGACAAGTTTATTTCCCTTCATTCCAACTCATGAACAAGGAAAAGAAGTATAATATAAAATGTATCTTTTTCAGTTTTTCTTTATTATCCGGTGTAGAGCACACAAAACAAAATTTTTACTACTGTGCTTTAATTTCCTTTCTTTGTTATATTTTCTAAAGTTCAATATGTTTTAACTCCTAAACTTTACACACCATAACCGCCAAAAAACTTTGTTATCGTTTAACCCCAAAAGTTCAATTTGATGGGTAGTGAAACCACTAAACTTTGTTTTTAGCGTTTCTGTATAGGGAAAGTTTTAGTTTAACCCCTAAACTCTTACGCTAAAAACAAAGTTTAGGGGTTTTAACATCCATTAAACTAAATTTTAGGGTTAAACAAATCACAAAAAACGTTTGGGGGTTAAACCATTTTGAAACATAAAAAATTTTGGGTTAAAACATATGTAACCCTATTTTCTATCCAAACTCGAATACGCAGTGTAACTTCTACTTCCTCCCTGTCTTGTTTTATCCTTCATTTGTCGGTGTTTATGTTATTTCAAGCATTGGTGCATTCTTCGACGTTTAGACCATTTTTCTAGGCCTTTGAACCCTGAAATGATATGTAAGCTTGAAATTTAATCACTTAACAGTGGTGATTAAGAAACCTAATAAAATAATAAAACTAAAAGTCTAAAATACTAACATCTAACATATTTTAGAATCTAAAATATTACAAGAATTATAGTATTTGGCCTAGGGATGTAAACAAGTCAAGCCGAGCGCCCGAACCTGAACCTGGCGAGCTAGGCTTGTTTAGGCTCTTTTAAGGTCGAGCTCAGCTCGTTTAGAGCTCGTGATGTTGAGCTTAAGCTTGGGTCATTTAAGATATATGAAGCTTACGCTCGGCTCGTTTAGAATCGTTTAAGCTTGACTCGTTTCGGCTTGAGTATTATTTTGAATTTTTCATTAAGATATTATATATAAATAATAATATTGAACATATAAAATATAAATATAAGTTATATTATATAACGAGCCCACTCTTTGAGGCTCAAGCTCGGGCTCGTTTACTAAATGAGCTCAATTCTAGGCTTGAGCTTGAGCTCATTAAGGATCGGCTTGTTTGAATTTTTAACAATTTGAGCTCGGGTAGCTTGCGAGTAGCTCGGCTTGTTTACATCTCTAATGTGGTCTAATGTGTTTAATTAAGAAAAATGTATTATGTCAGAGGTCTGCCACCCTAATCCTCCGTTGTAACTACTTGCTAGCTTGAGTTACACATCATACTCCCATATCATTTCTGATTGAGAATGGAGTCTTTACTATACTTGTTGTTTCTGAACAAGATGTGTTGCTATTTGATCTCGTTGAACGTAACATCTGAACATGTTTATTTTTCTTAAAAAGATGTTTGTTTAGGTGCTCTTCCTAATTTTAAATTGACCCGCCACATAATGTGAGAAAAGTGTTTGACTATTAGTCACACACCCTAAATAGCCGCATCTCTTTACAAAGGCATCAAGTACCCCTGAATTATGACCAAAAGGGCAACTCCTGTGAACCCAAGTCAACATGGGTCATTTTCATAATGATGATAGTGGTCAAATAAGTAATTATAGCTGGGAGAGTAGCCATTAATAGAGAAGTTGTAATTTACAATTTTTTGTGTTTTCCATCAGCTGCTTTCGGAGCGGTTTTGCACGTTTTATCTACATCACTTCTGGGGATTACTGCAATCACCATATCAAACACCATTGCGGGTGAAGAAACCGTGCACAAACTTGCATCACTGCTGCTCGTTGTACTTGGTGGTAGCTACATATTATTGTTCATGTGTGGAAAAGGTGGTCACACTCATTCACACAACCAACCAATGGAAAAGATGGCTGTTGCTGGACTTGTTCTTGTTCCTGCATTGTCTCCTTGTGCAACCACACTCCCCGTGTTTCTTGCTGTTGGAAATTCATCCTCAATGATGGTACTTGCCATTATAGTGTTGCTATTCAGGTAAAATTCAGTGGTTTTATTAGCATCAAATGTTGGACTCCTATACTCGTTTAATTTTGTTGCTATCAATTATACTTATGTTGGTCTTACTCGTGAAAGTAAGATTGGGACTCCATTGTTTTGTTTTTTTTTTTGGGTTGAG
>JAUEJL010130912.1:0-11291 GCA_032274825.1 Drosophyllum lusitanicum | reverse complement strand
GTTATCATTCCATAAGATAGTTTATATATTTATATATATATATATAAACTATCTTATGGAATGATAACATAATATGTCATCCTTATTTATATACAACTACCTTATACAATTTAGAGAATCTCCACATCATCTTATCTTATCTTATAAAATCCAAAGAAATTCCATGTCATCTTATCATATCTTGTAAAGTGATATCTAGAAAATCTACAAAATCTCCAAGTCACCTTATCTTATTCAATCCAATGAATCTTCTTATAAATATAAGACATTTTACAAAACTCATTACACAAATCTTCTTATCTTTCTTCTCTAAAAACAAGTATGGATCAACCAAACTGGCAATGTGCGAGTCCTGCATTTGTAAGCACTAGATGTTCGTCTACTGTAGAATCTTCTATCAACTTGGATGATGTCGAAGTTTCAACTCGTCCAGTTGGTAAAAAAGCTGTCAAGAAAGCAGCCAAAGGTAAAGATGCAAAGTCCACACCCTCATCAAGGAGCCGAATTGATGAGTTATTTGAAAAGCATATAATCGAAAATAATAAAAACTTTGAACGCTACCTAAATAGTTTGGATTTAGAAAACGAGTTGACAAGAGAAAAACTCAAGAATACTGAGATGAAAACTTTGTATATGAATCCTAGCACTATGTCGGAGGAGGGACGGAAAATTTGGACGAACCATTGTAAAAAGATCAAAATAAAATATAATCTATAGGTATCATCATTTTTATATAACTCGTGTTTAGTTACTTTATTTTTAGTTTCTATCATTTCTAATAACTAGTTGTTTAAGAATTTTATTTTCTAGATTTCGTATTTTTTAATTAATGTATTTTTAGTGCCGTACTTTTTATTTAATGAATGTTTTATTTCATATTTTTAATTTATGTATTTTGTTGGAAATCCATTATTAAATAATACACGGAAAGACCAGAGTAGTATGAACTACGGAACTACGAACTTCTCCCTCCGAGTCTGAAACCCTACAAAAACCTCCTGCTTGAATCGGAATTTTGCAATCGCCATGGTTGGGATCATTCAGACCTCTAGAAATCCCCTTCGTTCCTTGGCTAAAACCCTAATTCCTTACATCCACCGACGATTTACTCTTCAAACCAACAAAATCATATCAAAATTCCCCCCAGTTTGTGCTACGAATCCATTTTCCACTTCAACTCTCCAACACAAGTCGCCATTTGAATCAAATCTCCTTCACTTGCTTACCAATGAGATTGAATTCGAGTCAGAATACGCACCTCCTCATCAGGTAAACTACGAAATGTTACATTATTTGATTATTGCTTTTAAATCTATCAATTGTTTTCCTTCTCTGAAATATCTAGAACATTGATGGA
The DNA here is from genome assembly GCA_032274825.1 of Drosophyllum lusitanicum. Lineage (NCBI taxonomy): Eukaryota > Viridiplantae > Streptophyta > Magnoliopsida > Caryophyllales > Drosophyllaceae > Drosophyllum > Drosophyllum lusitanicum. The sequence continues at coordinate 9,934 of JAUEJL010130912.1, read as the reverse complement.
AAAGAATATATGTAAAGTTCGTTTCCTTTGAATTCTCTGAAACTTTCTGTGTATGTTGACATCTTGATGAAGATTTTGCTAAAAATAATTTGAAGTGGTAAAAAGAGCTTTCTTGAGCTGATTAAACCCAAATCTGAGCAATTACAACGTTTTTACATCACGAATTACAACTTCTACAGCATAATGTATAAGTCATCGTTGGAGCATTGTTCAGGATTATGGAGTTTAAGATCCTGAGAAAGGAATTAGCAAAGGAAATTTTCTTTTTGTTTCTTTCTGCGAAGACCTGTTAAATATGTTGTGATCTTTTCCAAACAATAAATTTGCATGATTGTTTTTCAGGTTAGCATTTCAAACCAATGTTCTTCCATAAAAAATGCTAAAAAATAAAGTCTAACTGTAAGAATTAATAAATAATAAACAAATGAAATCAGAGAGCACCTGCCAACTGCTGTCCTATGCTATGCGTTTCTTGTTGTTATTTCGACAAAACTAGGTTAGTGTCGCAATAACAAAGTAGTAAATACAATGGTTTAAAATGCAAATCACACTATCATACTGTCAATTGAAAATTTGGTTAGTGGTAGTGCTGTTCTATATTATTTTAATATGCAACTCACTCATTTACTAATTACTATGAATGGTGCTAGTCAATTGTGTCACTGGTACCCTTAAATTTGCAAATTTTGGAAGCTAAGGCTGTACCTTTAAATACATGATCTTGAGCTAATTTATTTGCCTTTTTAGAAACCATACCTACTTATGGATACACAAATGCAATAAAGTGACCCATTTTACTTGACAATATCTATACTATCTATAAAGCATTTACACATTTTAAATCTCTTAAATTTTAAGTAAGTTGAAATTACTTTATTACCCCAACATCATTAAATATATTTGATAGTAAAGCCATAATTAGAGTAGAAATTAATTTGGAAACTATAATGCAATCAATCAATATCTTTTATATGGTTTGACTTTCAAATAAGAAAATTGAAAATACCATGGATTGTAAATCGACGTATAAATTGGAAATTATTCAATGTCAACATAGTGTGTGAATATTATACCCCTATGTTACGAAAACAGACATGTTATCGACTAGGAATTATTCGCCGACGTTGCATTGCGCGGGTACCGTGCTAGTATTTTCCAAATTCACTTATACTTGCAAATACTTGGCCTAATTTCTGTATTATGGTGATGAACTGCAGCCTGATAAAAAATTTAATGCATTTTTGGTGGAAGATAGACCTGGAGAGCAGTTTCTTACCTTGCGGGGTAGGTCTACAATTGATGAAAACATTAAAATTGAAGCTACAATGTTTGATGGTTATGGTACTGTATCTCCTAACTCTAGGGATGAAAATATCGAGCTCAATGCCCAACTTCATATTAGTTTGCTAGTTGATATATCAAAGGGTGAAGGAGGTGAGATGCTGGAGTTTGTATGTTCAGCATGGCCTGAGCATTTGGAAATTCAGAAACTTTATGTGATTGGGAGTCATGGAACATTTTCTCGGCCATACATGGGTCCTGAATTCAGGTAAATATATATTTATGTATTCATGTATGTTGTATGTGTAATTTATTTTACAGTTTGTTAAAACTCGCTTATGCTTTTAGTTTTGTGCATTTTAAGGGTCAATTTCTGTTATGATGTAATTATTACAACTCCCATCTTGAGACGAGCCATCAAAATGCAAAAAGAGAATGATAAAACAACACTTTTTGTGAGATAATTTTGAAAATCTAAATGTGAAAGTTAACCATGGTAGTTTGCACTTGTATTCAAATTTGCTCGTTTTGTAGACTGTCGTATTTGTTTTGCAAAATTGATATATAAAGTTCCTATGCAATAATAAGTGATATATGATGACTTGAATCAATTATTCTTTTCTTTTTGTGACATTTTAAGGTAAAACTGTTTGCAATCTTTATGTCCATGATTATGTCAACCTTTAGTAAAGCTACTGTTATTGATTTGCAAGGGTCTCTAACTTTTACATTCGATTAATAGTCAATCAATTCTGTCGCGTAGTAATTACAAATTATGAACCAATACTCATTATCCCTCCTTGTAATTTCGTAATTAACATGGCTTTTCTTGGACAGAATTCGAAAAAAAAAAACATCTTTATTCAAACCTACCAAATGTAGCATACAGCAATTCAACATTGCATATAACTGTTGCAATTTTTTCAGGGTTTTGGACAAAAAACTTCAGAATGAAATGTATGACTTCTTGAATGCAAGGGGAGTAAACAACGATCTTTGTATATTCTTGCATCGTTATGTTTGGAACAAAGATAAACTCGAACATATTCAACGATTGAAGCTTCTGAAATCCTTTCTTGAGAGATAAATTTGCCCCATTAGTTCATCATGTGGTATGACCTATTTCTTTCCTTGTCTGGAAGCCTACTGATATAATTGTTATCATCCTGCTTTACTGAAGCAATTTTACAAGTTTATCATCTGCCACTTTTATGAGCATGAATTGATTATTACACATGTTAAAAGCATAGATTGTTGAGGATTTTTCCTTTATTCATAACTAGATAAATTTGGTGTTATTTTAAATGATGTATATGGTAATAAATTGAATAAGGACTACTAAGTACTAACTTATCTTCAAATTGTTGAATGTTGTCTTTTATGCAAGTCAAAGGACACTCCAATTGTTAGAATAACATTTGGTGGGAAGACTTAGGGATGTAAACGAGCCATGGTGAGTTGAGCCAGATACTTTTTGAGCCCGGCTCGTTTAAGCTTTTTTAAGCTCGAGGTTGACTTGTTTAGTGCTCGAGCTCGACTCGTTTAAGAAGCTCGAGCTCGGCTCATTTAGGTTCGGGTATTATTTTGATATATATTTTTTAAAATGATATATATAAATATTAAAAGTTAAACATATAAAATGTACATTATATTATATATTGAGCTTGTTTAGGAGGGAGCCCATCGTTCAGGCGTGTCCAAACAAAACTCGTCCGACCCATTATTAAGAGTACAAAGGATTGAAGGCGGGAAGATCAAGTTCTAGTAGTTGTCTGTGTTTGTTGAAGTGTTTTCTTAATTTCCATTCTTATTGCCTAGTCTTTTGCATGTGCATAGTCCATGTTTCCAAGTGAGTGGTAGTTTCAAGTAGTGGTAGTCCTTGTTCTAGTCACGTTTTTTTAATTTTTTTTTTTTTTTGAAAGGCACACGTTTGTGTTTTGTAGTTATAAGTAGATGGGGTGTTCGGGATTACAATTTGAAAATAGATTATGTTTTGTAGTTACAGCTGATTATCCGTAAAAGAACGTGCTACTGAATAATAGTGTTTAGATCTGATTATGCTACTTCATATAGCAATAATCAGATAACTGATTTTTTGAGTGTTTAGCAAAGTATATTAATTGATTTTTAAAGGATAAAATCACAATAATTAAATAATCAGTTTAAAAAATTAACTCAAAAGTAGATTCTCAAAACTGTGTTTTATAGCATCCAAAATGCAAATAATTGATTTCTGAAAACACAACCTCAAACAATTTTAACTAATTATATGCGGTTTCAAATCACAATAATCAGATAATCACTATTTAAACGTGGAAGAATGTTCAGTATGGCTCATACTTAATTCATAGTCCTTAGTGACTAATTTTAGCCTTTGGATCAATGACATCAATGGTCCAAATTGCATTTTAAAATTTTGAACGGAGTGGTATTTTCGTAATTCACATGTGATGCTTTTACAAATCACATGTGATTGTATAGTTGTTTACATGGACTTTATTGAACACAACTCTTTAAACTTAATCCAAACACTCTCTAAGTATGACTATGAAAATTAATGTTGATATCAGAAAACTTAATCCTCCTTAATCTTGTTCCTGGAGTTTAGCCGACTCTAACAGGCTTTATCTAAAATGCTTTCATTGAGAGTTGAACCATGTCACCCCATCGAGCAAGGTTGTAAAAATCACTATGCAGTATATAGTTGGTCAACTACCTTCAAGCGATTAATCGGTCTAGACAACGATTAATCGGTTTCTAGGTGGGAACCTAAATTATAAAGGAAATTGTTTAAGAAATATATATTAGCATTACCCTAATAAAATAAGTCAATAATTATCAAAAAGTTTAAGAAGTTCAAAAAATAAAAACCATAAGTCCATAAGTAGTAATATCTAACAAAATAAGTTAAAAAGAATTATTAGATTTCAAATTTTCTAAAAAATATCAAGTCAAACCCTTTGTTCAAATATCTCCACAATCACCAAGGCGTCGCTTATTGACCCACCTTCACTCGAGCTCTCGAGTTACGGTATGGACCATCCACCTTTGAGAACCACGAAGCATCGCTTTCTAAACTTAAACAAACGGGTACCTTCACTCAAGCTTTCGATTGGCCCACCTTCACTCGGGTACCGTCGATCCCCTCAATCGAGCAGCCGAAATTTTGAACCCTCGATTGCTTGTTTTGAGAGAGACGACGAATGAAACCCTCGATATGATAATGACAGCATTTATCATTTTTTAATTATGGAAAAAAAGTATTTAAAAGGAAATTTAAGAAAAAAGTAAATGATTGAGATGACTTAGAAAAAAATTCTTTCATTCTCTTTACGTTCCTCCACTTCTTAACTTGAGAATGTAGTATTAGGGTTACACACATACAAATTTACGAAGATAAGAATCCCTCCACCTATTCTCAAACGATGATTGAAACGCAGTCTTTCCATTTTGTTATAGTTAAGGCCTGCTTAATTCTTGATATGATGTGAAACTCGTTACAAACCAAACACAAACCAGGTCGATACAAAATTAAGTTCAGTCAAATATGAGTTTACGCAAACTGACATGAAAACTAAGTTCGTTTTGGGTGTATCATCAATTCTTCATTCGTTCGAAATTCCTTAAAACCTAATTAATACCCTAATTTGAGAAATGAGAATTGCAACAGTTCATTCCTTGATTAACATCGATCCACGACAGCTAACAAATTTGATATGCAACTCTTCAGGGTTACAAATCAAATCTACAGGCTTCATCTTCTCCGATCCCGTTCTCATCCTTGATAGTTTGAGTGTTAAAACGGGTTATAAAAGTTTTTGATTTTTGACGATTCTTACTAACTTGAAGGGTTAGAGAATGAAAACGTGCGCGTTATATAAGTTCAGTAAATTTTATGCAAGAAAATTTTATATGCAATTTTTAAAAAAAATGGGGCGTTAAGAAAAAATCTATTTAAAAATACGAATTTTATCCCCCAAAACAACCAATTTTTGTAGAATAATAAAAACATCGTGAGTATTATGTATTACGTTGATAACTATTTAATGAGTATAAATGATACAAGAGAAACCTTAATATTAAACCATAATTGGCCCTAGCTTATCTATACAATAGGGCTAGGTCATCCTATAATAAACCCTAATCTACATTCTCTAATACTCCCTCGCAGTGAGAGCGCTAGAAGATCGGACACTCACACTTGAGCGAAAAATATAATAAAAGATAAAATATAAAAAATTACTTAGATATATAAAAAAGAAAACTCACACTTGATCACTTTCAAGAATGTAATGATATGTTATTCGCGCGATTTAATGGTCACGAAAAAGTTTTCTACGGCAACATGTCCGTTTTTTCAAATTTTCTTTTATTTGCACCAAGTATTTTATTAATTTTAAAAGTAAATTCTAAAATACATTAAAATAAGAAAAAAGATTTATATATATGAAATAAGATGAGAAGATAATAAGATATTGTAAGTTATGTTGATGTGATCGATAATTGTGTTTATATGAGAGAGTGTATTGGTGTGGGAGAGTATATTTTAAACGAATAAAAATTTAAAGTAAATTATGAGAGACTGAAAGGGTTAAAGATTGAGTGAATAAGATTAATTTATATGTCTTGATTGAATTTTAACAACTCTTAAAATTTAGGAGGAGAGATAATGTTAAATGATTTATATATATACTAGTATTGTACCGGCGCAATACAACGGCGATAACAACAGTTTGTGGTTGACAACATGTTTGATTTCAAGAATGTAAGGTATGATATATGTGGAATACGGTGTTAATCAATATATCCATGTTCTTTCTCCTTTTTCTGTTTTCTTTATTTTTTTCCAATCAACTCTTTTATTAGCTGTTAAAATAGTTTTTAAAAAATAATAAATAAAAAAAAGTATTATTATTAAATAATTAATAAAAAGATACTCTAGCCTTAAAATTGTATTGATGTAAGTAATTTAACTAAAATTAGATAAATTAAATAGTCGGTGTGATGTTTAATGATGATTTATTAAAGCAACAGTTGTCTTAAATTAGTTGAGATAATTAAGAAAATGATTGGTTAGGCTATTGCTTTAAGTGTTTGTATCTTAAACATAAAAACATGTACTACTTAAAATTAAGTAGTCTTAAAACTTTTAAGACACAGAAAATTAAATGCTTTATAAAATATAGTATAGATTAATCATATTTAACTTAAAAATAAGAAGAAGATAATTTTTTGTTTTTATCATAGTTAACTTTCCATAGTCTTAAAAATAACTACATTTTAGATTATTAAACATATAAATAATTATGAAATTAGCCTTAATCAATTCTTCATTCGTTTCAAATTCCTTAAAATCTAATTAATACCCTAATTTGAGAAATGAGAATTGACTTGAGAGGAGTAGAAAACTAGGGATGTTCAAAACCGGATATCCGATAATTCGGATATCTGAATTTCGGATAGTTGGTTTTCAGTATCCGAATCTGAATCCGAAATTTTGAATTCGGATATCGAATATCCGAAATATCCACTATCAAAAACATATATTTTTTATATAAATTTAAAAAAAATATAATTACTAAATAACCATTTAATCACTAAAAATAGCTCAGGTATGCTTCTAAATGAAAAAAATACATGTATATAAAACTATATATGTTAAGTAAATTAAATAAATAAGCAATATAAAAATAAAAAAAAATAAAAACTATTTTTCGGATATCCGAAATATCCGAAACTTCGAAAAATTACTATCCGAATCCGAAAATTCGAATATCCAAAATTTCGGATATCCGAATTTCAAATAATTTCGGATCGGATTTTTGGATAATTGATTCGAATGTTCGGATTCGGATTATTTTGAACACCCCTATAGAAAACACTTCATTCCTCGATTAACATCGATCCACGACAGCTAACAAATTTGATATGCAACTCTTCCGAGTTACAAATCCAATCTTCAACGCACACAAATCAAATCTAGAGGCTTCCTCTTCTCTAATCTCATTCTCATTCTTGATAGTTAGACTGTTATAAAAGTTTTTGATTTTTGATGATTCTTACTAACTTGAATGGTTAGAGAATTAAAATTTACCCGTTTTATAAGTTACGTAAATTTTCTTGCATAAAATTTATATGCAATTAAAAAAAATACTGGGGCGTCAAGAAACATCTATCTAAAAATACAAATTTATTCCCAAAAACAACCGGTTTTTGTAGAATAATGAAAATACCGTGTGTGTTTTATATTACATTGATAACTATTTAATGAGCACAATGGGTACCAAAGAAACCTTAATATTAAACCCTAATAGGCCCTAGCATATATATACAATAAGACTAGGTCATCCTATAATAAACCCGAATCTACGTTTTCTAATACTCTCCCGTGGTGAGAGCCGAGAGTGGTAGAAGATCAGACACTCACACCGAAGCAAAAACTACCCAATAAAAGATAAAATATTAAAGAAAAGAGAAAATAACATAGATATATAAAAAAGAAAACTCTGTAGCAGCAAGGCGGCGACGGGTTAGCGGCTAAAGGAGGTGGCAAGAAGAGCGGCAACAGTGATAGGAGCTACGACTGCAGCGGTAGGAGCTACAACTACGTTGGTGGCGGCAAGAGGCATGACGCTGGAGGTGGTAGGAGCTACGACTGCAACGGCATGAGCTAAAACTACGGTGGCGGCAAGAAGCGCGGGGGCGGCAAGAGATGCGACGATGGCATCAAGGGAGAAAAACCTAATAAATTTTTATTTACAGTATGTTCCTAGGGCAGGACCTAAGGGTAAAGAAAGAAAGAAAGTTGTCACTCAAGGGAGGCAACAAGGAGGAGGAAAGCAGGGGCGGTGAAAGGAAAAGAAAGAGAAGATATGGCCAGAACTCTAAGGTTTTGATACCATGTAGAATAATGAAAACCCTATTGGTATTTTGTATTACATTGCTAACTATTTATAGAGTACAAATGGTACAAGAGAAACTTTAATATTAAACTCTATTGGCCTTAGCCTATCAATACAATAAGGCTAGCCATCCTATACTAAACTCTAATCTACATTTTTAATAGTCTTTTCCTGAAAAATTGTGTCAACACGAATCGAGTTTGTGGTGGGTCAAAAACGAAAATGACACGAATTAAGAAGACCCAAATTATTACGCCCCGCGAAATATAATGTGTGTCGGTGTGTGTGCATAACCTTTTAACCTAAAATGTTTAGAATTTTTTATTTCATTTTTAATTTGTACTTTGGATCTTAATTTTCATTAATTTTCTTTTTTAAATCTTTTATTTATTATGAAAGGTTTTCTTACTAAGATCTAAACACATGGAAGTAACATATGTTGGGCTTTTCTATTGTTATATAATTCATAGGATGTTTTGCCATGTCTTTTGACTATAAATGTCATTTGGATGTAACAGGTTGTACATACAGTTAAGCCTAGAAATAGAGTTTTAATCCTACCTCACACACTATTGTCATGGTAGTCTCAATGAGGGTTCTATTCCACCTTTTATCAACTTTGTTTTGTTGTTGAGTTCTTATTTAAGAGAAATTTTAAATTATACCATTTTCTTCATAAAATCCTTCCAAGGTTAAGTTTCTAAACTCAATCTCATGGTCACTTCGTGTTAGAGTTGTGTGCACAGTTAACAAACACTTGATGTCACGTCCAACGTTATAGGACACTCAAGGGTTACAACCATGAGTACTTATAATTCGAGTAGTAAATTCAACCATACTCGGAGAGAGGACTTATAATGATTAATTAAAAATAATGATTTGTTAGAGAGTATTTTACAAAGTATTAATTAATTAATGGTTATATATTTATTAGTCGATAAATATATATATTTATTAATTAAGGTTCTCAAAAAACAAATTAAATGTTATAGTTTAAACGTTTAAGTTTTTCGGTTTTTATTATTATATTATTATTATTATTTGAGTTGATTATATATATGTGTGTCTGACCGGTATATATATAGTAAAAGGATCGAATAGAAACGGTAAAACATTGCGAACGCTGCGAACGATTTATGGCGGTTGGATTTTTATTTTGGACGGTGGGGATGGATTTATGGACTGTGGCGATGGAATTCCTAATTTCTACATCTTCACCTTCTAAAACAAAACGTGGCGATGGAGTAATCACTAATGTGTCATTTATTTTTATTTTTTGATGTATTTATTAAATAATAATTAGTTTAAAAAATCTGAAATAAAAAAATTATTTAAGGAGTGAAGATAGGAGTGAGAATTATTTAATAGTATACTAATCCATTTAAGGCCATTCAACTTGACATAACATTACCAAATCGATTTAGAACCGAACAAAACTCCCGATCGTGCCTGTTTTATGTTCTCGGTCCGACACCAACTAGAACAGGGGGTAAAATCCTCTTAGAAGTCTTCTAATTCTCTCTAAACACTGGAAATTCTACAAGGTTTAAGCTGCAAAGGGTTAACATGCATTAATTGATAAGTTTCCTAAGGATTCTGATCAAAATCTTGATTTCCCTTCTTCTTCTTCTTCTTCTTCTTCTTCTTAAGAGCAACACAAGGCACTCACACACTCTCTTCCAGTGCAAGAACAATCAATAGAACAGTGTTATCAGCTTGGGGGCTGTGCCCTAATTTTATATATATATATA
>JAUEJL010130901.1:0-11291 GCA_032274825.1 Drosophyllum lusitanicum | reverse complement strand
GGATAAATTTTGTGTTATATATGGTAATCCTTCTGATATCCGAATTAGATCCTAAATTTACTATTTGTGAAAAAAAGAGAAAGGGCGGGTTGTATAATCTCACTCCTCCCCCATTAGTTGAGACTTCAAGGAGGTTTTACCCGGAATGAAAGAAAAAAAAGAAACTGGTTCACGTAAGAATGGACGTCTTGGTTCACGCAAGAGTGCACGTAGAATACCAAAAGGACTTATTCATGTTCAAGCAAGCTTCAACAATACCATTGTGACTGTTACAGATGTAAGGGGTCGGGTGGTTTATTGGGCCTCCGCCGGTACTTGTGGATTCCGGGGTACAAGAAGAGGGACACCATTTGCTGCTCAAACTGCAGCGGGAAATGCTATTCGTACAGTAGTGGAGCAAGGTATGCAACGAGCGGAAGTTATGAAAAAGGGTCCTGGTCTCGGAATCCCATCTTCCAAGGTAAGGTCAGGAGCCACGGAGCCAGAAGACCGTTCGACGATCCTACTTCTGATGTCATCCCCTTCTGTTCCCCCCCTGTTGAAGACCCCAACTATTCTCTATCCAATTCCGGGATGGATCATGAAAGATTTTGTCTTGAAATGCCGATAAGGAATAGCCAGTTATAGAAGCGGGTGGCAGGGAATGAAAGCACTCCTGTGCTATCAAAGTAGAGATATTAGTTAGAGCTAGGGGCAGGCCATCTATTCCTGCTTGACTTTCTTCAAGATACGAAATGAGCAGCCGTTTTTCGTGACATCATATCACTATTCGGCAAGTAAATCCCGCTTACCGGCTCAATATATCTCTCAATAGATTCGCTTGCCACAACGACCGGACAGGATAGGAGATCGCCCAACCTTCCAATTTATCTTTCTGAAGCAACTATAACGGATGGTTCCCTACCCACTGGGGATTTTTTTTTCCCCGCTCCAACTTCGGATTCTTGGAAATAATCCCCGGTTCTATGATTTAAGGTTAGGAGTTTCATTCTTAGCAAGATCCCCAGCTATTGAATCTGTTGTCGTCGGCGGGGCTACTTCTTCTTCTTTCGAAATGAGAAGAATAGCGTAGTCAAAGTAGGCCAAGTCGGTAGCCTTTTCTTAAACTCTTGGGAGAAGGGCTGTAGGATTAGAAAAAGGCCTAACTGCTGTTGAAGGAATAGAGGCTGTTTCGGCTCTTGGAGTAAGGGGAGAAGGGCTGAGTGCCGGTGAAATGCTTTTTGAGACTTACCCCACTCAATGGAAATTTATTTAGGCAAGATCCCACGTCCAAGAGTCTGATTCTGATTCTGCTTTCACTCTTATCAAGGAAGGAGGCCACCAAACCAAAGGGGAGGTCTTTGCTTGCTTTTCCTGTTAGAGATGCTAGTCTTTTTGTAATAACTGCTCTGAAGATGTTTTCAGGAATAAGAGAAGACGGTGCTCTTTCATCAGCTCTTTGGCTATTTGCTTGCGATAAAGAAAGAGTGAATTGATCCGAGCCAAGTAGTTCGGCTAAGCCGGAAAGAAAGAGTTAGATCCTCTTTGAGATGAAATGCGGCAATGTCCTAATCAAACCAGGCGCAAGGTCAATGATTTCGCTCAAGGCTCAAGGCATAAAGGCTCTTATTCCTTCTGCATTGGTCTCGGAGGGCCCGGTTGATGGCAGCTCTCCTGCTCTGGATAATTGGAATGGAATTGGTGTGGTTCGCTGGCTCTTTCTTTTGAGACGAATGAATTCCGAATAAAGGAAGGCGGTCGTGATAGGGAAAGGCCTTTCCTTACTCCCAGGAAAGAGAAAATGGGCCAAATCGCCTGCTAGAGAAGAAGCTCTTAGGGAATCGATCTAGACTAGATGAGATGCCGGTGCCATTAAACTAGCTGCCAGAACGAGTTCAAGAGATGAGGATCCAGGTAGTGAAGTCACCCTCGGGGGAAGAATCATTCCATTCACTTGTGAAACTGCTAAGAAGAATAGCTTTTCTCTGAATCCGCCACTCACTCTCTTTCGGGTAGGGTTAACAAGAAAGTCAAAGCAATCTCCTCAACCTAGAAAGAGAACTCCGGGATCTTCTTTTTCTTCTTAAGAACCCGAAGGCGAACTAATCCGTCTTGGTGCAGCTCCTAGTCCTGATCGATTGGCTACCGGGTGTTCACTCAAACTAAAAAGAAAAAAATGGAATATAGAATCCGGATCCTCATCTCCTTCCCGCTTTAGTTTCACTCTTATCTCGGTTGCTAACCGGTGTGGGAGATGAAGCCAAGTCCTTTCCCTTCACTAACTGCCACTCTTTCTAGTTTCATTCAACTGCCACTAACCCATATGCTTAAAACATCTCATTGGAGGTGGGATAGAGCTAATTCTGGGATCGAATGTCTCTCATTGTGGTCTTGATTTTAAGCTAGTACAATCAATGATTCTGGTATGAATTTGGTAGTCATCTTGATCTCTTCTCTTGTCTGTTTTTTTTTTTTTAATAGGTCTTCTCCCGCGAAGTAGGCAAGCAGGAATCTCTCCCCTTTTCTGTTTATGGATAGAAAGAATATCTCCTTAGGAGAGTATTTTATGAGTTGACTGTAACCGCTTCTTTCAATCGATCTAGTGGGTAAGAAATAAGATCTTCGTATAGTTAATGAATTAAAGCGAAACCACTAGGTTAGATCTCGTCTGTTAATTGAGAGAGAAAGCCCTCTATCGATCCCACTTTTTTTTATATAATTCTTGATAGGAAGATTTTTGAATATGTTAAAAAAAATTTATTTACCTTCGCCTGGAATGTGAGCAAATATATCATGTCGATTGATCCATTTGATATTTCACACAAATCATAATGATCCCAAACATCTTTGTTTCGATTATGTTCGATCACTCTCACGACTTCAAGGTTTCTCCCGATGGAAGATTCAACCGTGTGAGGGTTCGGTGTTACTAGTAGCCATGAAGAATAGAAAAAGAGAGTTTGAGAGAGTTGGAATTTGATATAAATCAACCAACTACATCTCCAAACTATTTATATATGTCTATGGTGGTAAAATGGTGAAATTTTGACAAAAAAATGGCTATAAAACTGTAACATGTATCCCCCCAACGGCTAGTTTTTTAAATCTGGGTCTGATTTTTTTCGGATAAAAAACCGGTTTTTATTTTTGTAACCGGTAAAATATCCGGTCGCCCCAAACATTTTACAAACCGGTTTCGGATTTATCCGATCCGGATTAAAAAACCGGTTTGGAAAATAAGCGGTTCAGATAGCTTTTACGTAAAATCGGATATTCGGTTTTCCTGTGTACCTCTGCCCCTATGTTTTGCACATATTTACATATTTGGTTAAAAGGATCGTGGTTTGGACCCCTTTTTTTGATGGGCTTGTAGCCGTTTACTTTTAGTTTTTATTATCTAAATAATATTTTTGGATCTGGCCTATATAACTCTCACTTTGAATCTATTCTTTTTCCTTTAGGTTTAATAAGAAATCTAGCCATCTGGAAAACTAGTGTTTTTTTATATTCCTTGTATCTTTATAAATTATAAACACACTAATATTTAAGAGTTAAACAAATTTACCTCTTTATATATTTCAAAATATAAAAGTTCATTTAAATTTTTATTCTAAAACTTTACAGGGTAACATATTACCAATTGATTTCGATCGAAGAAACAAGTTAAAGTGCAAATAATTTATTGGGGGACGTTTGGTTCACAGGAATTGGGGGGACGTTTGGTTCACAGGAATTGGGAGGAATTGGAATTAAAAATTTCTAAATCATAAAAGGTGTTTATTTCACGGAATTGATGTAATGAAATTTGACTATTCCAATAAATTCTTTAAATCAAGGAATTGGAATTTCTTCCCAATGAATGGAATTTCAATTCAATAAATGATCATGCCCCAACTCACAATTCAAGTAAAAAACAAAACTTACCTAGTAATTTTATTAAAGAAATGGTCAAATGGAATGAGCCATAAAAACATCAAATTATTTTTAACTGCAAATGAAACTTTGTACAGCGCAAATTTAACAGAAACATAACATCATATCCCAAATCAATAAAACCTATAAACAACACAAAAGCAATGACATCTGCTCAAAAAAATCTTCCAACACACATTTCTTGAAACAGTAACTTTTCATTACTTTTTTTAAAGGTTAAGAGGAGATATTGTTACTTATAAATATATGTATAAAAAAGGTCTCCAAGTTAAAGACAAGGGTCAGGTCAACAACAATACGATAAGTTATATGGGCTGTCATGGGTCATAAAAAACGTACATCAATCAGAACCAGACCGGCTAGTTTAATAGGTCAAACCAGAAACTAGTTTTCTTAAACTGTTTAAATTACTTACCATTACACCGGTCACAAACAATAGTTAAACTGGAAACCATTAAACAATATCAACAAACCGACTAAACCGATCACTTCAACAAACTAACTAAAGTTTTGCTATCTAAACATGGGTTCCCTTAAAAAAACATTAATTTGTAGTGTATACGGCGTGGGCGGTGTCATCCTAGTAGCAACGCCAAGGTGATCAGAGTAGGGGAGTCATTCGGTTATTTTTTCGGTTATCGGTTAATTTGAGTCGGGTAATTCGGTTATTTTAATTATAGGATATTAACCGCTAACCGAACTGTATTTAATATTCAGGTATAGGTTATGACCACAAAAGAAACCAAGCTAAATAAAAGCAGTAAACAAATCAAGCGAAACTAACGAACGCATATAAATCTTTTTCAATCTTTTTTAATGTATACAATTCTCACTTTTATTCTACAAATTAAACCAAGTTAAACAAAATATTTTTTTTACAAACTTGAAGATTTTACATTTAGATTATATTAGGGTTGATTTTATAAATTTTTAGATATTTTAATTGTTATTAAGTTATTTATCTAGACATATATGATACTTTACAACTTTTAGAAGTATATTGATATAATTTAAAGGTTTGAAAGGATATATATGTAATTAACAAAGTTTGTATGGAAATAGATTAAATTCTTTTTTTTTATTTTTTTCCAGGTAATTCGGGTATACCCGAATGGATAATAATTTAACCGATAACCGAACCATAATTAAAACGGGTAACCCGAACTAACCGATCAAGCCTACCCGATTCCCGTTTTAACCGACCCGATTTAACTGAACGTTGACTGGGTCGGTCGGTTATTTCAGTTATCGGTTATTTTCGACGAGCCTAAATCAGAGTGGGCCAGTGTAGAAGCAAAGACAAAGGGGCTGAATAGCATCGTCTTCAAGGTGAGCAACATTAGTTTTTTATTTATGTCTTTTACCCCCAAAGGATAATTTTTTTAATCCTTCAATCATCTTCTGTAAATAACACTTTTCATCTTCATTTATAATTTACACTACAAACTTCTTATTGATTTATCAAGGAGCATTAAGCGCAATAACCACCATGTTATATCAAAATTATTTTCATTATATCATTTTAGTAAGATTTTGCTTATAATTGCATTTCCTAGAAGTATATGGTAGATTGTGACAATACATTATAGTTATATAACCAATATAATTTACCTTAATTCATTTTCAATATTATCAATTGTGTGTGTTCTTGGTGTATTCTCTCATACTAGTGCACTAAGATCATCATCATCATCATCATTTTGTGAATTGATTCAATTACTATTAATACTTGATACAATTGGAATTTTACACGGTACACACCAACCAAGAAAGGAAAAGGCTTCTTCATCACACAAGAAAATGAAGAAAGATAAGGATTGTTGTCCATAAGAACGTATTCCATGTTTGTCTGTGTGTTGATACGTGCGTGTAGATGGGTGTGTGTTAGTGTGAGTGTGTGCTACCAAGTGTGTTTCGATGAGTATCAAACAAGTGTATGTTTATCTGTTTATGTATGTGTGTTTCTCTTCTAGTGTGTTTGAGAAATGGGTTTTAGGTTTTTTATTGTGTGTGTTTTAGTATGTTTTTCAATCTATGTTTTGTTTTGGAGTCCCAAACCCCGGACGTTACGTTCGCGATGATAACAAGTTGTGGTGGATGTTAATGATAGGTGATGGTTTAGGTGGTGTTGGTGAAGGATAGTATGTTAACCCATATACCCATCAACTAAAATTCAGCAAAAAGGTTGTTTACGTCGGATTAACCGTGCGCCCAAGATCCTATGGATCCAAACCGACATTTCTCCAAGGATCGGCCCGCAGGCAATGATCATCTGTCTTAGCTGCCTGAGTAAGTGTCGGAATTAAACCCGATACCACTCATCAACTAAAATTATAACTATAATAGTTGGTTAAAAGTGTTATAGAAGTATGTTTAAATTTTAGTTTGGGTCAAAAATGATTTAATCATTAAAGTTTTATTTTGATTTTGATTTAATCATTAAAGTTTTTTATTAAATGATATAGAGTTGTGTTCAATAAAGTCCATGTAAAAAACATGGTCCTAAAATTTTAATATTCAATCACAGGTGATTCAGTATACAATCACTTGTAATTTGTAAAAGCATCACATCTGAATTATGAAAATACTACTCCGCCCAAATTTTTAAAATGCAATCTGGACCATTAATATCTTGATCCAAAAGCTAAATACCACGAAGTTCAATTTACTTTTTAGTTTAACCCAGTTACCTACTATAATAGGTTAACTTTGACCAAACAACATCTAATCTTTAATAACCAGGTTAAACCATCCCTAAATACCATCAAATCTTACCCAAACACACCCATTTACTAGGCATCCCCCTTCCCTACCCCCTATGTCTGTGATATATATATCTCTCTCTCTACACCATCGATCGAAACACAATCAAAGGGAGCCGTATCAAAGATTTGATTTTGGGTCATGGGATCAACGATCAGTTTGGGGTCACTAGAGATCTGGTTTCACCAGAGAGTAAACAAAAAAAAGAATTGATTGGGGTCACCGAAGATCTTGTTTCACCATCAATGGGAACACGAACAAGATGGTGAACCAAACAAGGAATATGATTGGATTTGAAATCCCATAGGATTTGGAATCCTTAATGTATTTACAAAAAAAAATGTAATTCACCACTATAGAATAAAAACTTTCAAAAGTTAATTGTTAATATTTGAAATATGATTAGGTTAAGATTTAGTATACGATGACTTAGTCTAATTGTAAAAAAGACTTAGGGTTCTGATCATGTATTCTCTTCTCTCCTTTTTGTTGCCTCCTCGCCGCCACCGCCATTGACGACTTTATTTTCTTACCTTTTCTCGTCCTACCCGAGTAACACATTGTAAATAAAAATAGATTTTTTTTCTTTTCTTTGCCGCCGTCGCGCTTCTTGTCACCATCATAGTTGTAGCTCCAGTCGTTGCAGTTGTAACTCTTTCAGCCGCTACGCTTCTTGTTGCCACCATAGTTGTAAGTCTTAACCGCTTCAGTCGTAGCTCTTACCATCGCAGCCCGCCACGGCACTTCTTGTCGCCACAGTATTTGTAGCTTCCACCACTGCAATCGTAACTCCTATGGTTACCATCGCAACCCGCCACGACACTTCTTGTCGCCACAGTATTTTTAGCTTCCACCACTGCAATCGTAACTCCTATGGTCGTTGCCTGCCGCCGTCGCGCTTATTGCTACCACTTTGACCGTCAATCCGTCACCGCTACATTTTTGCCATAGAGTTCTTTTCTTATGCATTTTTTTTGCCATGGAGTTCTTTTCTATATATCTATTCGAAACTTTCTTATTAGCAACTTCTAGACGCGGTCTCTTTATCTTCGAGTAAAGATAAAACCATCTACATCTTACATTAATCATACCTCGTTTTACGATATTAAGTATTGTTGTTGTTTGTTATTAACAATTTCTCATTTTGAAGCTGGTATTGGTTTTGTAACACTGTAGTCTCAGTCTTTGAGACCAGTTGTTTCAATAAAAAGTATTTGTTCAAAAGCAGGATCTTAATTTCTTAGTTTCACTTGTTTCAGTTTTGTATTTTTGTTGCTTATTTTTTTAAGCTCACGTGGACCATAGTTTGAAGTTTGTACACAGATTTTATTAATCAAAATTCAAATGTGGAGATCGGCTAGTATTTTTGGATTTATGTGTTTAAGTCTTGTTCATTACGTTGCTTGTTTATTTAGGATAGGATTTCTTTAGCACCCTTTGTTTTATTTTTATATGAAACCGTACTCTATTATAAGAAAAAAAAATATATGTAGTATTCTTCTATTATAAATAGAAAGACGAACCTATAGGATTTTTTTAGCGTCTTTTCAAAGTAAACCTAAAAAAACTCTTTGCTTTGGATTATTACTTCTAGGTCTAAACTTAAGCAATGACAATAAGTTTTTTTACCGATAAAACTAATAAGACTGAATAGAGTAAGGTACAACTTATAATATTCTGTAGATGGTTTTCATTTTTTACGCATACTTACTTTTATGCACATTAGTTAAGGATCTTTAGTTTTCAGGTTCATTTGCTGCGATTTTAGTTTTTGTTGTTTGTTGCATATTTTGTATGTATAACTAGTCATATGTCGTTGAATTGGTACCAACCTTTGTGAATAACTCAAAATGGAAGATATATAATAAATCCAAATAAAGACAAACCATAACAAGTTATGACTTATGAGATTTGAATTTAAGAATTCTAAGCAATTATTGTTTGTCCAATCCCTTAGCAAAATGTTTAACATTATTGAAATCCTTTACAAATCGGTTTTTTCATTAGCCAACGCCTTTGACTAGAAATTAATTATTCCTAATTAAAAGTAAATAGTGTGAAGCTTTTCAACAACAAAAAGGCAGATAGTTTGCTCTGTGTAGGGCTGGTCCATTAGTATCTCATGCCTAAGAGTGTAATCGAGTCGAGACAAATCATGAGCTACTTGGAATTGTCTCGAAAAGTACACGAAATTGGTTTGATTTAAGTCGAGTCAAGCTCGAGCAGGTTATCGAGTCGAGCTTGATTAATAACATACTCGACTTGTAAAGCTCACAAGCCTTATCAAGCGTGTGCTATTTTACTTTTCCATAATTTTTCATATGTACTTTTACATAACTATGAAAATTCTACTCGAGTTGAGCTCAAAAGTGTCAATTTCAAGTAACACTAAAACTAATTAATATTATTATTTGATGAACTAATCCAAGCAATCGAGCTCGAGCAGAAAATATAGGCTCGAATCGAGTTTTCTTATTGATTCGAGCTCGTGCTTATCATTGCGCTGACTCGACTCGACTCAATTACATCCCTAAACGAAGATAGTAATGTCCTTATGTGTACACCGTACACAACGCAATTTAATGTGAATTTTTTTTTAACAGCAAAACGAAAAGGAACTCAAGACGAGGAGCTTCGGCATCGTCATCACCTCCACCAAAAGAACCCGATATATTAATCTCTAGCAAGATGCTATATCAAAATTACAAAGCATTTAGCATAAAGGATTACAACACCAAGAGTTCCAATCAAATACTCTATTCTTACTTTTCCTATGTTTAATCCAAAAAAGAAAGAGCTTGAATATAACCGAGAGTTAGCATCTTGGATTCACCATTATTTGATTTGAAAACCTTTTCATTTATAAAACAAAAGCGTAAAACAATTTTGTTAATTTAAAAATATTCAAAAAATTCCACAATAGCTAAAACTTTAATCTTTTTTTTTCTTTTTCCATAAACCCAAATCCATTCAACTAAGGGTTAATTTGTTAAATAGCTACAAAGTTTCACCAATTTTTAATACAATACGTGGAGGTTTTTACGAGAGGTTTTATATCCTCCGACTTTGTACTCTTACTAATCTTCCTACTCATAAAATCAAGGTAAATGTTAAAATTAAGAGAGAATATAAAAAAAAGAAAATTAGTTTATTTCACATATCATATATTATATGATAGTAGGAGGATGAAGTAAAAGGATTTAATATGAGGAAACATAATTTTCCTTTTTTTACACATTAAAATTGAAAATAAACGGTTAATATGGCCACTCTTGAAATTTTGTCCTGCATATATAATTAAAGTCTTCTTCAGCACCTATGTATTGAGCAATTAAGAAAGAGCAAAAATTTGTAATTAAAAGCATCACAGCCACCATGGAGGCGAGAAATCTGTACTGTAGTCGGTATACAACATATGGTTAGTAGGACCTATTATTTCAAGATATGTTCTATACTTATACTGTGACATTGTAAAATAAAGGTTCTTTCACTTTTGATTGAAATGTATATATGGTGTTGTAATCCTTTAAACGTATAATCTTTTTGGTGTCGTATCCATCTAGCACTTTGCTAGATCTATATTAAAGTCACTGAATCAAGAACAAATAGGGAAGCAGGAAAGATTTAGTAACGTTCGTTCAATGTAGCTACCGCATGAACATTAACTAGGGAGCTAGGAAAGATTGAAAGGGCAAACGAGATAACTATTTAACAGTGATTTCATTAACTGTTTAATTATGATTAAAAGTACGTACGCATCATCTTAATCTTTATTATTTATATTTATTATCATTATTAACATATAAAACAATTTAATTAAACATGATTAGTAATATATAATAATAAAAATATATATTTAATTATCAAAGCAAAACAAAACGAAAATTACAACCCCTATTATCTGTTAAATAGTTTTTTTTTCCCTTTTAACGGCATATCTGTTAATTAGTTATGTCATGATCTGAATTATAAATTTTTAAAAACAAATATAATCATATAAAAACTAAAAGTTATATACGTGTCATAACAAATTTAAACGTATATTCACAATTTTACACCTAACTATAGGAAGCTACAGTAATTAACCAGCGTTCATTTTTCTTAGAGTGAAATACAATGTTAGTCCGTTCTATATTTAGAGTTATTATTATTATGGCTACAAATTTAATCTTTTATTTTGGAAAATCATAAATTATTTTTCTTTTGATGGATAAATTAAATAACGACTGATCGTACGAGTGTGGTTTTGCAAAATAAAAAACTAAAAGTGCGTGATTTTCTATAATAAATGACTAATTTTACAAACTTTTAACTTAAAGAACCAAACGTGAAATGATCATAATTCTAAAAGAATTAACTGTTTAATTCACTCTTTCTCTAAAGGTATTGTATGCATCATACTTTTATTTTGTTGTTTTTTTATGAAATTAACTTTCTATTGTGTGTATTAAATCTATATAATTTTTTTTATATGATATGTATCTAAAATTATAAATTACATATAATAAAACAAATTAATTAAAATTATATATATATATATATGAGAAATATTCAATATAGTCCTAATTTAATTCATAGTCCTGAGGGACAATTTATAGCCATTAGATTTCAAGATT
>JAUEJL010130890.1:0-11292 GCA_032274825.1 Drosophyllum lusitanicum | reverse complement strand
CCAGATATAATGTTTTCAACATGTCTCTGTGCAAGATATCAAGCAGATCCTAAGGAATCACATCTTGCTGCTGTTAAGAGAATATTCAGGTATCTCAAAGGAACTCCTAATCTAGGTCTTTGGTACCCCAAAGACTCAGATTTTGAGTTAGTTGGATACTCTGATTCTGATTTTTGCAGGATGCACCTTGGATAGAAAAAGTACCTCAAGGGGAAGTCAACTTCTAGGAGGAAGATTGGTGAGTTGGTCTAGCAAAAAGCAGAAGTCAGTTTCAACTCTACTGCTAAAGCAGAGTACATTGCTGCTTGTAGTTGTTGTGCACAACTTTTGTGGCTGCAAAACCAACTACTTGACTATGATGTGAAGTTTGAAGACACCCCAATCCTTTGTGACAATACAAGTGCAATCTCTATATCAAACAATCCAGTTATGCATTCAAAAACAAAGCATATTGAAATCAGACATCATTTCTTGAGAGATAATGTGTAGAAAAAGAAAGTCTCCATGCACTACATCAATACTGATTTTCAACTTGCAGATCTGTTTACCAAACCTTTAGATGAAGCAAGGTTCAATTTCCTAATATTCAAACTAGGTATGCTTAATTTGTAGTCTAATTGTGTGTTTGTTTGGTTTTTGTTATTGCTAGCTTGACTATGTGTGTTGTATCTGATGTATTACTTATCTAAGCATCTCTAAGTCTTACTACACATGAAAAGCTAAGTTAGTTTGCTCAGCTGACACTCCTCAGTTAATCAAATTACTCAGTTGATCATGCTCAGCTAAGTGACTCTATCAGTTGATGCCTCTCAACTGATGTTTTCATTCACTCAGCTGATACTCCAACACTTGTCATTTTATTGTTTTTCCCTCAGTAAATACTTTTAACCCTAGTTATTTACTCCGTCTGCCAGTCTTCATTTATTAGCTTATTAATGTGTTTTCCGTTAGTTGTTTGTCATCCTTTAACAGTCTTTGTTTTCTTTTTAGCCTTAAATACTCCTTTCCCTCTCTCTTCAAAATCACTTGTTCAAATTCTCTCTCTCTAAAAGCATGTACCCTAAACCATTCTCTACAACCTCTTTACAAACCTCTCTCGTAACTGTTCATCTACTACAATCGCCACCTACACTCCTCTAAACACTGTTCAAGCAGGTGAAAACATTGCTCCAGGAATGATAATGAACATCACTCCAAACAACTGCCTGGTATGTTTAGCCATTCCTACTTCGCACCAAAATCAAGGGTAGGAACACATTGTGAACTTTGTAAGATCTCACCCTCTTCATAACTGTTTGTCGGCTAATCTTCCTTGTGTCTTCCCTGACGTAGTCGGTGAGCTATGGTATTCTGCCACTTATAATCCTAACAATGAAACAATTTCTGGAACAATCTGTAGCGGAACCATGTCAGTCCACATTACTGTTGATACACGGAGAGCTTCCATTCATATTCCCAATCTTGCATCATATACCTTCTTTCCATCCAAAACCCAGATTCAATCTGTGATGCAAACCATTGGCTACAACCAACCCATTTCCCATGGCCAAATAAAACTCTCTGCAATAGCACATCCGTGGAGATATCTTTCCCACGTGATCATCAGGTGCTTTGGACCGAAATCTGGGAGTTTCAATCTTTTGAACCAGACAGAACTGATGGTTCTCCATGCTCTAGTAAATGGACTTAATATTGATTTTTCATGGGTTATCTTCATTGATTTGGTGGACAAAATCACTCAGGGAACAAACAAGAAGTCCACCAGAAACCAAGTCCCTTACATTAAGTTTCTAAGTTTGATAATCCAAGATCTGATTAGTGAAGAAGGGTACTCAGATTTGGCTGCATCTCTGGAGATAATAACTGTTCCATCTATGGGAGAAAAGATATTCTATCATGTCACACCTGAAAGAGGTCCTCCCATAACTGATCAAATGCAAGAAGTAATAGATGCAGCAAATGAAGATAATGAAGAAGGCAGTGGTGGTAATGATGAAAGTGATGGTGATGGTATTGAATTTGCTCCAACAAGTCCAATTATTCTAAGTCCTCTTGGTGATCAAGCTAAACAAGAAGATAAGGCTGATAGACCAAAGCAAACATCTTCAATCCCAAGGTATGGACAGTTCTGAATCTACTTCTAAGGATGTTCAAATGGTTGTCCCAAACTTTGATAACCAGTCCTCATCTTCGGTTGAAACACCCCCACAAAAGCCAAGCTACAGTGGTCACTGGTTTTACTCCCATCCAAACCTACAAAAGGAGAAGGTCAAATGAGAATGTTTATATTGAACATTTCTTAGAGGTAGTAACATCTACACCTCAAACCTTAGCTCTAATTGAGCCTCCCTATGTTGAGGGGGGAGCAAATGGATGTTGCAACCCTTAAGACAGTGGATGTATCCTCACAACAAGATGCATCTGTAAAAATGGGATTTAAACTACAATCTGGTTCACCCTCTCAAAAGGGTGAAACCAATGAAAGACAGACCTCGCCCCAAGGTCACACTGTGTCTATCCCTACAGTGAGCCTGCCTCATCCCTCTGTGTCCTCACAACAGGATACAGTTGTACCAAGGGAAACCCCTTTGAGTACATCCCACACTCAACCACAACATTTGTACATACTATTGATTCTATTCTTACACACTCCACTGCATAGCCTGTCAATATTGGTTGTACAAACCAACCACTAATACAAGGCTCAACATCTGTTCCCAATGAATTTGAGCTTATATACAAAAGCTCAAAGGAGGGACCCCAAACCTTACCCTTTGCATCAACAATCCCTAAACCCACTCAACATTCAACCTCCACTCAAACAGACTTTCTTCTAACCCTCCAAACCATTAACCAAAAGCTTGACAACCTAACCCAAACCTTCACAACCTTTCAAACCCAAACAGAAACTCGATTGTCCAACCTTTCCAAGGACATTGAGTCACTCAAAACTCAAACCCCACCCACCCCTACCACTGTACCTCAACCAGACCTTACCCCCATTCAAACCAAATTAGACCAAATCCTTGCCAAATAACCTTCAATTTCTACTCCTACTCCTATCCTGCTTCAAACCATTCTTACCTCTCTTAGCGAAACAATTTCCAATCTTCTAACTAACCTTCAAACCCTTAAATGTCAAAACCCAAACATATCAGTGGATGTGCCAGATCAACTACTACTGGTGCCCACTCTCCCGAAAACCCTCCTTTAGGAACTTCACTATCTTTCTTCACAAGGTCATAAGAGCCATCTTACCTTGTTGAAGCATCTAAATGATCTCAAGGTTGAACTCGAAACCTCTCAAAGAACCACAATTCCCACAAGACTAACCCCTACCCACACCCCTGCCTCAACCTACAATCCATTCAACCAACCACATAGCCCTATCTTTTTCAAACCTCTCACGACTCCTTCTTCCTCTATCCCTACCTCTGACCCTGCTTCTACACCTACCCCTACACCACCCACTGCTACAAGAGGTGACTCCCCTCCTCATTTTGAAGATGCCAAAAAGGGGGAGAGTTCTCATGAATCTAAATCCAGGAAGGATGATCCTAATAATGAGGATATCAACATTGCCTATATGGAATCTATTGAGAATATTCAAAGTCATGAAGTAGCTCAACACCCACAAGCAATAGCTTCCCCTACTCAAGCTGAAAAGAGGAAATCAACAGTTGAGGGGGGGCAAAGGCCTAAAAGAAGAAAAACCATGGCAAGAACGCAAATGCCAAAGAAAAGAAAGGTTGTAGGAAGCTGTTCTTCCCCAATTGATATCCAGTCTGATTCTGATGATAAGGATGAAATCCCAATATCTGGTCTCCTTAGAAGAAGAAGACAAGAACCTAAACCAACACGTGCTCTATCAGTCCAAGTAACCCCTTCAGTCCAAGCTCCCTCGACCTCTGCTACTAAAGATAAAGGCAAAAGAGTTATGACTTCAGAGTAAGTTGAAGAGGAGGAGAGCAAGACGAAAAGGAGATAACTCAAATGGCTCAAGCCCTAGGTGTTCCTGTTAAGGAAATTTTCCAAGCAAAGGAACTAGCATATGCACAAGAAAGAGAATTGCAAACACTTATTGCTGCTATTC
The DNA here is from genome assembly GCA_032274825.1 of Drosophyllum lusitanicum. Lineage (NCBI taxonomy): Eukaryota > Viridiplantae > Streptophyta > Magnoliopsida > Caryophyllales > Drosophyllaceae > Drosophyllum > Drosophyllum lusitanicum. The sequence continues at coordinate 7,199 of JAUEJL010130890.1, read as the reverse complement.
AAATAAAAGAAACAAGGGAGAAAGCCCAGGCTGAGCTACTCAAAGCCAAGTCACATAATGAAGCTCTCGAAACACTGCTTGCTGCTGACCTTTCTGCTCCATATAATTTAACTGATGAAAGATTAAGAAAATTCAAGGAGAACCTGGACATTATTTTCAAACATGTGTTGTTTATATTAGACTTGAAGAAATCTCTTAGTATGAAGTATAAGCTGAGGATTAGCTAAGTACTAAGTGTTAGAAATGAGCTTTGTGTTTGTTATCTAGTTAGCTGTTGTACTTATATAGTATGCTTTTGTACTTAGAAGGTCACCTTTAGTGATATGTATATAAGGTGACTTAGGCTTATTTTCTTATAACCTTTTCATATATTCAATATAAGAAACACGCACTTAAAGGTGTATTGCTCTCTACTAGAATCTTCTATTGTACTCATTTTTGCTCTATCAATTACCCATCCCTATGTCTTCTAAAACAAAACTCTCTGCTGATCTTGATAGAAAAGTAGTTGACTTGAAGACTTCTAGAGGAATAATTAGGTATTTACTTTATTTAACTATAAGTAAGCCACATATTATGTTCTCAACGTGTCTTTGTGCTAGATTCCAAGCCAACCCCAAGGAATCTCATCTCCAAGCAGTGAAAAGGATCATTAGATATGTAAAGGGTACACCTGACCTAGGGTTATGGTATCCCAAGGACTCACCATTTTATTTGAATGCTTATTTGGATTCAGACTATGCTGGGTGTATGCTTGATAGGAAGAGTACATCATGAAGTGCACATTTTCTGGGAGACAGACTAGTCTGCTGGAGTTCAAAGAAACAAAACTATGCATCAACATCTACTGCTGAGGCTGAATTTGTTGCTACTAGTGATAACCAAAATATGAGTACTTTGAGAATTCAAGTAGAGAGAAAACACTCTGAAGAGTGTGTATTTATATTTCAATGTAGTGAGAGTTACATTACATAGAAAGCATGAGTCACCTTATATAACATGTTCATATCACTAGTTCTATGTATAAAGGTGATACTAACATACAAAAGATAAACTAGATTCCAAACACAAAATTAATATCTAACAATCTCCCCCTTGTTTGAATCTAGTCGACATTCCTTTGCCCTATCTTTCTTTGCCAATGTCTGATCATTTTCCGTTCATCACATTTGGTTTCAAACAGTTTGATCACTTCAGTTAGGCGAACTCGAGGCGCTTGATCAATATCTTCTTTAAGACTTAAGTTGTGCTCTTTTATCTTGATTGACCACACTTTCAACGAACCATCTGAGTAAGCATAAAACCTCATTAAATCTCAAGAAAAATTTATGTTGTTTGCTGTTAAACAATACAATCCCTTCATCTCCTTCAAACTCATCATCACAACTCCAAATTACTTGATACATCTCCAATTGATCGAGCTTTGAATGATATGTATTTGGCTGTAGTACATTGATTTTGTCTTTGTCAGCTTCAGCTCCCAATTGAAGGTCTGTTTCTTCAGCTCTTTGACTTCTGTGTCGCATAAACTCCCACAATTTTAGATATCCTACAGATTCATCCATATTCTTTTCCAATTTTGATTCAAGCTACTCCACAAGAAAATTCACATCTCCCAGACTCAGAAATTTCAAATCCATATGCCCAAAGCTGTGGCTTTTCTGATCAGATCTTGTTACATGATAGCAAATCATATTCACAAACATCACCTTTTGAATTGCCACATAATTTAGCTTTATGATAGGATATGCAGATTCAACTTCTTTTTTCTTTGATGTATGCATATTTAGAAACAACCTCGTTCGAGCTTCATCAACATTCTTAACACCCAACAAATTAATATCAAGCAGTTCACCAAGTTGTTCAGAATAGATGTTCACAAACTTTTCTTCAAGGAATGCAACTGGTATATCTTGATATCTCCAATTTCTTACCTCCTTTTTCAATGCTTCTCTTGTCAATACATAACTCTTTCTCACATTTGGTAAGGATCCCGTGTGGATTGGATCTATTTGAACATTCTCAGGAATTTCCCATTCAGTATCTTTTGATAATTTCTTTTTCTGTCTTTCCTTCTGATTATATCTGTTGGTGTTATTCTGAATTTTCCTAGAGGCGGTGGGAACAAATCAGACACTTGCTTGCTAACCTTCAAAACACTATCCAAGTTTAACTATTCAATTTTAGGCTTTGCAACCTTTTGTGTCGTTAGAGTTTCATCCTTTTGTTTACTTATCCACAAAGCTAGAGTTAAATCTTCATCCTCAACATCAAGAGTATCATCCGTTTCAAATTCAAATTCTATATCAACTATCTCCATTTCCTTTTGTTTTCCTTTATATTTCTGAGTGAATGATGTTTCATCTAATTTCGCAGCAACAGCACTAATCCTCTGAGCAGCCGGGGTGTCAAAATAAGTCTTTAACCTTTTCTCCCCCTCAGGGCAAGCGATGTCTGGATCGTCGTCGTCATGCCTAGGCCATTTTGATGACCCGGCAGCTGTTTTACATTTGGCCTCAACCTCCATTCATAATAAAGTCAACAAATCAGCTTCCTCAGTCGTATTCTCAGACAGACCTATCAAACGAACAAGTAATAAACTTTTAAGATCATCCACAGTCAAGTCATTCATCACCTTTTCCTTAACATCCGCATCTCTTTTTTCTATCAATTCATCCAATTTAGATTCAATCCTTTCATTTTTCTTTTTAAGTTCATTGAATCTTTTAGCAGTTAACCTTTGAGTATCATCAAACCTTACATTCAATTGTTCCATTGCAGCATCAAAATCATCTTTGGAAACAAATTCCTTAGCCGATTCAGATTCAGTAGGTGTAACATTACCGGGATCACTTAGATTATCCGTTGAGACACCAACATCCTCAGAAACGAATTCTGTAGATGAGGGGCCACCCACATTCACAGCTGGACCAGTGTTGACTGTGGTGAGATTTCCTACCAATCTTTGGATATGGCCAACAAAGGCTTCACCTATGGTAGTTCCAGCAGGTCTACCTTGAAATAGAATGCATAAAGCTTCCAGTGTGGCGGAGTGTTTAGAAATAAAGTCAACTATTTGTTGACGGTTTTCGATGTGCGCTGAAAGATCAATCGTGACCTGGAGCTGTTGGTCACTAGTTTCAATATCAGCACCCTCCGAATGAGGAGCTAATAATGTATGTGCTTTTTCTCCGTGTGAGGAAACAATAAACTGTTGAGAGGCTATTGAGTGGCTTGGAGGGGTTTGTGCACGCTTTGGTGGGATGCTAGAGACTTGTTCAATGTCAGGCCGTAGCCCAACAGTTGATGTGGTTTCCCGGCTTTTTATGGCTAGAGAACTCTCATCACTCTTTTTTTCTTTTCTCTCTCCTTCGCTTTGCTTTTGCCTCTCAACATCTTTTTCTACGTTTAAAATACTTACATCATCATACAAGCCCTCTTTATCAACATTTTCAAAATCAAACTCCAGATCCATCATTTGATCATCATAATTAAAAGTAAGATGTATTCTTTGACCATCAGGAACTAGTCCCTCTTCAACTTCATCATTTTTAGTATCCGTCATTATCATATCAATATCCCTTTGAAAAGAATCTGTATCACTTGATTGAGAACTTTGAACAGATTGTACAACTTGTTTAGCAATCTCAGCAACCGTCAGATTATCACCAGAGTCCACAGTACCTCCCTCTCTATCTGAATCACCCTCACTTACTTCACCACCCCTCTCAAACTTTTCATTTTGCTCATCCCTGTCAGCTTCTCCCTGAGAAGACTGACTCCTAATGTCACTACTCTCGGGACTTAACGTTCTTTGGGTAGGACCAGCAGGCTCTTGCCGATCCATAAGAACTAAATTATTCTCACTCGCATACTGCTGGACTATATCACTTTCAAGATCGAGCAACTGCACCAACTCCACCTGCATAACATACGGATCAACATTTGGCATCACCGGAATTCTGTACAATTTGATCATCATTTGAATTTGAGGTGAGAGATCATCATCACGCCTTGAGATTTTAGAATCTCTTGACGTCAACCTTTGAATAATCATCGTTAAGAACCGTTGAAACGGTAAGGAATTTCTCCTCTGTCCAGGGATCACCTTTTCACGGACGACTTTTGAAATTTCTACAAAAACCAATTCAGCATAGTCAAAGTGTAAGTGTTTCACCATTCCAACCAAAACTTTCATTGCAAACGCATTAGCTCTATCAATCCCCTTTGTCACACTTGTAAGGCATCTCATGATAATTGCATATAAAGTTTGCCACTATGGAACCAATCCTGATCTTTTGAATTTAGACACTCCAGTCAACTCATCACCATTCCATCCAAGATCCATTATATGAGGTAGTATTTGTTTGTCGGTTGGAATTGGATAAAATTCAATTTTTGAAGGATATGCATTATGTTTAGGTAGTCTAAGGATCTGTCTGAAACTATCAACTCCCATTTCAAATTCAACTTGATCTACTTTTCCAGAGATGACAGGATTTCCTTGTTCACTTTTAGTCAGGTACAAAGAGTTCCACAGTTGTTGAACATACACCTTAGGGACATGTGGTTCAGCATCTAAAGGGTTGAATGTGAAAATATGGGAAAGTGGGTGTGAGGCTATGAGTTCAGTTTTAATGGGGAAATCGATTTTGGTTAGTTCTGGGACGAAGTAGGCATTGTTTAGTTGATATGGAAGGTAACTGGCTTGGGGAAAAAAGGTTTCAGAGGGAATTTGAGGGTTTTCTTGATGTTCTGCCATCTGTATGAGCAAACAGTTAGAACACGGTTCAAAGAATAACTCTTTCTGAAAAGATTAGGATTTTTGAAAAAAAAAATTCCTAAGTGTTGAAAGGAAATCTGATAGCTTTTATCGGATTTATTGAAAACCGACACTTTAGAAATCCGAAACTCTTGTTTTTCAAAACCGACACTCATGAAATCCGATATTCCACACAATCCGACATTCTTAGAAATCTGTTATTTCTAAGAAACCAACATTTTTCAAAATCCCCTAAGTCTCAAAATCCGATAATTAGAAATCCGATAATTTCAAAATCCCCTCAAGTCTCAAAATCCGACGGATGGAAATCCGATAATTTCCAACACCCTTTTTTTAAGAGACTATCGGATTTATCTCAAAATCTGATAGTTCATCCTCCTTTTTCAAAAACCTTCAAGTGTCGAAAACCGACACTATCCAAAACTTCAAAATTTGTTTCTTTCATCAACCAAAACTCAAACTCTCATGTAATTAACCCCAAACAAGAAACTCCTTTTGATTCAAACAATCAATTTAACCCTTAAAAACAACTTGCATCGAGTTCGAAAAACATTATCGAACCAACATTCAAAAACAGACATTCAAACACAAGAATCTATGAACAAACTCATGATTTACTCGCCAATTAAACTCAGACCTAGTTTCTACAACCATTTTCGAGTTTAATACAACAAACACATGACTAAACAACATTCAATTTCGATTGTTTCAGTTTAGTCAAAAACAGGGTTTCCGAACCCTTAAAATCCATTAAAAACCCATCAAAACTCAATGATAACACAAGAAAATTATACCTTGAAGATCCCTAATCAACAACGAACACAGATCTACTATAAATCTGACAAACCATGGTTTAAACCGACCCAAAGCACGGATTTAGAATAAATCCGACAGAAGTCACGGATTTGACATAAACCCGACAAAAATTGCGGATTTGGAATAAATCCGACAATAGTTGCGTATTTTGAAAACATATCACAAAACTTGACAATTTTAAACCAACATACTCCCTCTTAACCTAACACCTCATCTTTGATATAAACATTTTGATTTTTATGATGATGAAAATATTTGAATTTCAACAAAATTTTAAATTTGAAAACAAATTAAAAAACAAACATAAAACTCTCCCTCAAATCATGCATAATTGTACACCTATTTGAGATGAAGAAAAAATATTTTTGAATTTTAATATTTTGAAAATATTTTTGGTTTTTCTATTGTTTATATACAAATTTTCTCTTTTTCTCCCCCTACAAGCATGAATCATCCGTAATTCATGACTTGTATTTCAAATATTAATCCTCCTCGACTCATCATTGGTACCTGCACACACTAACACATACCGTGATATATCTGTTTAATCCAAAATAAAGAAAGAAATAATATGTCAAACAGACAAATTCAACATTCCTAATCTTGACACCAAAGCATTAAAACGAGATTCGTCTAAAGCCTTTGTGAAAATATCAGCAAGTTGATTTTCAGTTTGAACATATTTCAACTCAATTAATCCTTTTTCAGCATAATCTTTGATAAAATGATATCTAATGTCTATATGCTTAGTTTTAGAATGATGTACCAGATTACATGTAATAGCAATGGCACTCTGAGAGTCACACAACAAAGGAATCTTGTTGTAGTGAAAGGTGTGGTCCGATTATACCTCAAGTAAGATCTAGAGAGAAACACACATTACACCTTTTGGCTAATGCTTGATATATTTATAGGCAAAGCCTAAACCGGCTTTTTCTACATTTTACTTCAACTAACAATCTCCCCCTAAATGGAGAGAAAGCCTATTACACGGAAAGACAGAAAGAAAGATAATACAATAACGATCTATTACGTATGCCAAACATGACCTGCCACCTTCGAATGATCCGCCTGCTATCCACTGTCCTTTTGATAGCCTCCATAGTCCTTATCAATCCACCCTTCTCCAACTCACTTAAGGATGTTTGTTCTCGATCAGCTTTTTGTTGGAGTCTGTGGTACAATATTTTGAGAGTACCATCCGAGTATGCCATCAGATCCACCATTCTGACAAAGATCTTTCGTCAGCGTTGATTAGTGAAGATGACACCTCTTTAACCTGAGAAGTTTGGATGATGTTCGTCGATTACGGTCAATTCTTCAAGGGTGTGAAGGTCGGGATGGCTTTGTACGGGTCTGAGCAGATTCACCTCGAGTTGATTACTCTCGGCTCCAAGTTGTAGATCATGTGTCAGGATCGGATATAGTTAATATCAATAACAAGGATTATCTTTTGAATATAAATCAGAATTGTATAAAAGACAATCTTTTAGTTTGATCATAATCAACTAAGAAGTTGCGGAACACTTAATTGATTTATAAAGGTTTTAACTCAAGAATAATTTAATCAACACAATGAAATACTTCAAGAACATAAGAT
>JAUEJL010130879.1:0-11293 GCA_032274825.1 Drosophyllum lusitanicum | reverse complement strand
TTTGCTACTTAAAACTTCTCATTTAAGATCATACACTCTTAAAATCGATTTGCATGTATCAAAACCATAAAAATCAGCTTGCATGCATCGCAGTTTCCTTACTTTCATCAACACCTCAATTAAAGAACACTAAATCCATTAAAAAACCCCCCAAATTACTCATGCTAAGGGTTAGATAATCATACATCGAGGCTTGATTTAGCTAGAACACCTAGAATCCTTGTTAATTTGATCAAAATATGAAATTTCCTTCTTGTTCTTGGCTGCTCACGAATTCCACAGCTACACACACTTCCAATTTTGACCAAATGGTCAACTAGCAACTATATATATACACGTCTTTAGGCTATTGGCAAGTCTAGCCCTTCTAATCTTATATTTCATGATATAGCCACACTAGTTTTCATACTTATCACTTTCTATAAAAAATTAACATCTTAGTCCCGTGACTTAAATAGTCACACTTAGTCTAAGTCCATAAATTATTCACTTTATAATTTAATAAACACATGCTATAAAATATAATTTAATAATTGCTCACTAATTCAATTTATATCATAAATTACAAACTCACATTTTTGAAGCATTACAGCCGGAGGGGAGGGGGTGGAGAGAAGGGAGGAATGGAGGTTGGTATAAATAAATTGAGAGTTAATTTCATAAACGATCTTTTAACTAACTACGAATTGGAAGTTTAGTCATTTTTTAAAAAAAGTTACAAGTTACGTCTTTTAATTACCATTTTGTTGCAGCCATGGTCCTTTCTAATAAAATATGTTAGTTTTCTCTATTAAATCCCCTCATATCCACTGCACATGAGGGTATATTTGTCCTTTTATAGTTTTACCTATTTATTACTTTTTAATTGATTTTTAGTATTAAATACTATTTTAATTTTTTTAAAAATAAAAATCAAAATTTCAAGAATAAGTCTTTGTAGGTCTCTCGTATTTATAAAAGAACATGAACAATAATTAAAAGGGATGTTAGCCCTCATTGTTACGGGTTTGAATCGGAAGAAGCAAAATGAGCGTGGGCACCAAGTAACACCCTGCATTCCAACAACCTCTCTCTCACGCACAGAAACACCACCATTCTTACACTCTCAAATGTACGTGTTCTTGGTAATATATTTCTTTCCTTTTTTAGAGTCCAAACTCACTATAAATGTTGGATCCCTTGAAAAACACTGCAATTTTATCGTTGATTTTATAATCTGTTCCGCTTTTATCCTCTTCTTGCAATGTAAATCGTTGAATCGTTCATACAAATGAAAGAAACCAATTTTCTTGACATAACCATCAAGTGTTTGTGATTTTGCCTGAACGAAAATTCAAGCTTATAATATCTTCTTTTGTGTCTGTATTGCAGGGCATTTTGAAGTGAAGGTTCTTCTTTTCCGTCTCCAAGGTCAGTGATTTGAACATTTTGTTTGAAATTTATGATTATGATTTGAACACATTTATCCGATTTGATCTGTTATTTTGCATCACGTAAAAAAGAAGACTCTCGGATCTTGATTTACGTAAAGACATAGTCCAAGTAACCGGGAGATTTTTGTCAATCTCGACCGTAACTTTGCTTCTAGATGCCTTTGTAATTTATTTGTTTTTAGACTACACGTTCCAGAAGCGTGTCAATCTCCCGGTAGAGGCATGACTGTATACATTTTAGCTTCCCATACCTATTGGGTGCTGTTTTTGTTGTTGATTTGTAGATAGGGGTGTAGCCGAACCGAGTCGAACCTTGAAACTCGATTTGACATTTAAAACTCAACTCAAGCTTGACCGAGCTTCAAATTGAAAGCTTAAGCTTAACTTGATGAAAAAACGATACTCTCGAGCTCGACCTGAAATAGTAGTAGATTTCTTTTTAAACACTGCTACATAACTAAATGTTAATCACAGGATATGTAGGTAATGTATGTATTTATATAGGGTAAAAATGTAACTTAGTATAAGCTCAATTAGGCTCGCGAGCTTGATATGCAAATTACTTTGGAACTCGTAGTCAACTCGGATCCCTACACGAGTAGGTCGAGCTTGACTTTGTTAACATTGAGTCAATTTCGATCATTTTCGAGCCGATATGGAGTAATTCACAAGTTGCCTGAGCTCAACTACAACCCTATCTATAGATCACACATGAAGCAACAATAGATTTGGTTTGTGACCAAAAATTGACTCCCTTTGCTAAATGCAAGTGTAACATTGCATTTAAAAAAAGGTTTACTTCTTCAAAATATATTAAACTATACCCCAAATGTTAATGTATGTATCCACTTTTCAAAAATGTTATTGTGTGTATAGAACTTTCAATTTGTTGTTATTGTACGTATTTTGGTTACCTAAAAATGCAAAAAAAGTATAAGTTTAGTACATACAATAGGAAGTTTAATACACACAATAACACATTTTTTGAAAGTTTAATATACACAATAACATTTTTGGAAGGTAGATACACACATTAACATTTGGGGTATAGTTTAATACATTTTGAAGTAGTAAACCCTTTAAAAAAGAAAGAAACCTTCTTGACTTTTTGCAAAAACCAGGCTGGCAAACCTTAAACCTTAACAGTATCTCAACACACAAAATATTGGAGCTACCATCACTTGATGAGAATATCTATGTTAAATTTTGTTTCACATTTTCATGTTATTTTATATGAGTTTTGGACCAGTGCTTAGGTGACAAAAGTTGTCTTTTCTTTTGTAATATGTTTCCCTAGCTGCTTCACTGTCATTGTATACAAACTCAGACATCTTAACCCGTTACAGATTTTCAGAAATTAAAAGTTCAGATTTAGCATCTCGTATTCTAAAAAGCGGGTCGATTGTAATGGCATTAGCAAGAATTTCAAGAAACTGGAGACAGTCATCAAGAACATGTGCCATTAACCGCTACATAACAAACAGAGATGTTCCTCTTTACAGCAATACTGAAACAGATGGCAAGATTTTGTATTTACAGAACATACCAAAATTCGATCATATGAATTTTGTGGGCAGAGGAACACAAGCAATTCAAGGATATAGATTTGCTCATGCAGAAAGGGTATCTGAGGATTATTCAGATTCTAAAACTGAAAGTTTTCGGTATGGTAATCTTGAAGCAACTAAACAAGGAGATAAGCCTCGAGTCGTTGTTCTTGGTACTGGTTGGGCAGCATGTCGATTCCTTAAAGGACTTGATACCACAATGTATGATATTGTTTGCATTTCACCTAGGAATCACATGGTTTTCACACCTTTGTTAGCATCAACTTGTGTTGGAACTCTTGAATTCCGTTCTGTAGCTGAGCCTGTTGGGCGTGTTCAGCCTGCTCTTGCTAAGGATCCAAACAACTACTTTTATCTTGCTTCCTGCACTGATATTGATACTGATAAACATGAAGTAAGCATCTCACTATCTCTACCCACATGCCCAGTTAAAGGTGGAAATATGGGCGGATTAGGGTTGTTGGTTAACGGGTTGAAATGGGTTTGAGTCACCACGGGTTATTTTTAATACGGATTAAGGACTCAATGTGGGTTGTGTTGACCTTTATACGTTTTTCATCCCTTTTTTTCTTTAATTTTATTAATAATTAATGTGTTAAATATTGATGATAAACAGGTGTACTGTGAGACAGTTAGTGATAAAGGACTCCCTTATGAATCTTTTCGATTTAAAGTTGCATACGACAAACTTGTAATCGCTTCTGGGTCTGAGCCACTAACATTTGGCATAAAGGGCGTGCATGAGAACGCTTATTTTCTTCGCGAAGTTCGTCACGCTCAAGAAATAAGGAAGAAGCTTCTTTTGAACCTGATGCTCTCTGAAAGTCCTGGTAATAATTAACAAGATCACAGTATTCACTCTTTTAAGAATTGGGTGGTGAATTTGTAACCCGAAATGTTTTTCAGGCGTATCCGAGGAAGAAAAAGAGCGAATTTTGCACTGTGTTGTGATTGGAGGAGGCCCGACTGGAGTAGAGTTTAGTGGCGAATTGAGTGATTTTATTGTGAGAGATGTTTGTCAACGATACGCCCATGTTAAAAACTATATTCATGTCACCCTTATTGAGGTATTTAATTACTATCATTTCATATATATATATAGTACTCTTGTCTGCTGTTTTTACACAACATCATGTCTTATGATTCATTTCCCTTGTGTTTTCTGTCAGGCAAACGAAATATTGTCGTCTTTTGACGTTGGCCTAAGGCAATATGCAATGACACACTTAACAAAGGTACATTAATACACAACCACTACCATTTTTCCGTCGTTTGATCTTTTAACGATATTTAACAAGACTCGCGTATCAGTATGGAGTTCGTCTTGTTCGAGGTGTTGTAAAAGAGGTGCACCAGAAGAAACTGATACTTAGTGATGGGAGCGTTGTCCCTTATGGACTTTTGGTGTGGTCAACTGGAGTGGGTCCCTCTGAGTTCACTAAGTCACTAGAAATTCCAAAATCTCCTGGTGGAAGGTAAATCTACTACCATTCTATGCACAAAATTCTTCCAATATGGAGCTAATTATATCAAGAAAAAGCCTGCTGAGCTGCTTGTAATCTGTCGTATCTTTCTATTTTCGCATCTGCAGGATTGGTGTTGATGAATGGTTAAGAGTTCCTTCAGTTGAAGATGTATTTGCACTTGGAGATTGTGCTGGTTTTCTTGAACAAACAGGAAGGCAGGTTCTTCCTGCTTTAGCTCAGGTTTGCTTGATCTTTAATTTGGAATGTGTTCGGTTTGACCTTAGAAAGTCAAAACGCGCCTTTTTTTAACTTGTGAAGAATGTTTAATGTGAAAAAAAAAACAGGTTGCTGAAAGACAAGGGAAGTATTTAGTGGAAATGTTTAATAAAAAAATTGGGAAGCAAAATGGAGGGAAGGCCTTTTCTGCAAAAGACATTGTTCTTGGAGATCCTTTTGTTTACAAGCATCTTGGAAGCATGGCATCTGTTGGGCGCTATAAAGCCCTGGTTGATCTAAGCCAGTCAAAGGTATTATCATTCTATGTTATTGTAACTCATAATTTATCTATAAAAAAGTTTCAAAAATGGGTAAGAAGTTGTTCGCGAGTCAACCCAACTAGGTCTGATTCTATCAATTTTGACATGTTATCTAACCTGAAGATAAAAACCCGACAGGATATGAAGGGAGTGTCGATGGCAGGGTTCGTGAGCTGGCTGATTTGGCGCTCTGCTTATTTGACACGTGTCTTGAGCTGGAGAAACAGGTTATATGTTATGATAAATTGGGCAACAACACTGGTGTTTGGGAGAGATAATACAAGAATTGGATGAACCATTAACTATGGTTAGTCTACTTTAGCTTCATGATTATGAATTTGGCTATTTGTAGTGTAGTATGATACTAATCATAAGTTATGCATGCTATCCATTTTTTATGATTACATTTTTGTTCAAATATAACTGTTACTCTGTAAGCTCTTGTTTGGAAACAAAATTGTTCTCGGTTCTAGATTTTGGCCATTTTTGGGTTCGGTCCGGTCCGGTTTTAGAACCGCACTGATCCATTGCTTTATTTATCTTAAAAGGAAATTCCCGCTTATGCCCTCGTTTACATGATTTAACCGTCTTCATGACCGTTTCTTATACTTGAACTCGGGTTTTTTCAACACTTTCAAGTAGGCGTGAGCTTGGTACCGGAACCGGACCGAATCGGAACTGGTACCAAAAATACCAAAACGAATTTCATGAGTTTTTGGTACCGAATACTAAACCGAAATACAAGAACTGGTTCGGGAAATTTCAAATCAATGCACACCTTTACTGGAAACAGACCGAACACTGAATTTCTTGAATTCTTGGTATCAAATACCGAAACGAAATACAACAACTAGTACCGGTTTGGAAATTAGGTCAATACACTCAACCCTGCTTTCAAGAAACATTATCTGTAAGGATCAAATAGATAATATAGCTGGAATTGATAGTATTTGAAAACTAAAACTTCAAGAATAAGAACTTCTAATCATCGTCAATCAAATATAAAAAGTTTGGATCGGTCAATCATCAATCAAAATTACACTTTAAAACCAAAGCGTTAATTTCATTAATCTATACTACAAATCTACAATCACACACACACAATCTCTCTCTCATAACTTTCTCTCTCTAAAACTAGGGAAAGCGGGAAGATTAAACAGATCGATCCATGGCTAAGAATCCTCGATTAGGAGCGAACGTTGTTGAAAGAGAACAGAGAAGCAACGGAATTAGCTAATACTAATACAATCCCTACCTTAACTTGACCTCTTCTCGGGATCGGACGGCCATGAACTGCTGATCGGAGAGTACTTCCGGTCTTAATATCTCGTGATCTCCTTACTCCGGCCATCTTACTTCTATGTTTTCAGACGGCGGCTTGCGGTGGACGGTGGTGGTTAAGCAGATCGAATCGTTTAAAGTATGGATTGTATGTGTGGTTATCGGGGAATGAATGAAGTGTACATGCGATCCACGGGGATATATAGACGCGTGTTTTACGAATATACCCCTGGATTTTGAATAAATTAACAATAGGGCCCACGTCAACAACTTTTTGACAGGTGCTTTGACCATCTTGACCTTAGCTTTATTCAAGTTTCACACAACTTTTGTGTTTTGTCGTTATTCAAATTATTGTCGCTCTTTAGTCTTTACTAGCGTTACGAAACATCCTAGAGCAATCGGTCTCTATATTTAACATTCAAAAAATCATATTTCTTCTAGAGTAAATTATATAAAAACGTAACAAAAAAACTTGTAGTTCAGCAGTATCAGATGTTGTTGTTAGACTGACAGGTATTCCTTTTTAAAAGGTTGAGAGTTCAAGTCTTATACTGAATAATACAATAGATTTAAGAGTACATTATAGTTGATGTGTTTGTTTACCGTTAAAAAAATATATACAAAAAGTACTATTTTTTTCTAATTTATGATTTGAGGTTAATTTTATTTTTATAATTTAAAGTATTTATATTTTTTTTAATTCAAAGGAGACTTTTTTAACCTAAAAAGGTTGCATGTTATCCTTTATTCCTTGTAAGAATTCTTCTCTCCTCCAAATCTTGATAGTCATGAAATCACTATGTAATTTGTCTTTAATATAATATTATTTTTTCTTTTCACACAAAAAAGATATCAAGAACAAGCACAAAATGCACTAGTAGTATCAATTAAGGCATTCATAGAAAATTTAAAAAAAAATCAGTACAAATCATTAATCAAGAATCTCTACTTTATCCATTTTCTACTTGGGAAAGAATATGGATGAAAAATTTATAAAAGTGAGTATTTAAATGGAAAAAAAGGAAAAATATTTATTTTTGTTACTATTGAAAAATTAGCCAACAAATCATCAATCAAGATCTCTACTTTTTCCATTTTCTATATGGGAAAGAATATGGATGAAAATGTTATAAAAGTGAGTTTGTATTTAAATAGAAAAAAGGAAAAAAAATATTTAATTTTGTTACTGTTTATAATTAGTCGTTGGCGGGGTGGAGCAGGGGGTGGCAGCCATCGAGTATCACAACCCAAAACAACCAACCCGAGCCTTTTCTCAAACACCCAAAACGGTGTTTCCGATCGGAGCCGTTCGCCACGTCATACCCGATTAGGGAGGGGGGTTGCACCATAAAGCTTGGTATTAGAAGTTTCAAATTTAATAGAAAACTTAAATGAGTGAGGTGAGATTGGTGGCCATCCACTAGAAAACTTAACAAGTGGGTGATATAAAGAAAGAAAAAGGTAAATTAAATAAGTGTCACTTGACAAAAAATAAAAATCACATGTATAATTTGCTAAATAACTAAATGAGTAAAGGTAGTGACTTGTGACCATCCTTTCTCTATCACATGGTCCCTATGTACAAATGCCCTTATTTTTTATAACCTTTTTCTTTTTTTTCTTTCACAAAAATGAGAGAATCTTATATTTGGATAATTATTCAATTGTTCAATAATTGATTAACTAATAGCTTTATAAGTTAAATATAAGATGATAGTAAAAAGTTTAAACAAAAACTATTTTTTTTGAAAATGCTAGAACGGTTTATAACATCATTAATGACCCATTAATAGATGTACTATGGTCATTTATATATAACTTGTGAATTGCGTTCGAATAGACCGTCATTAATGAGTTAAGACTTTTTTTCCAACATAATGCGTTATTAATTAGTCACTAATAACTAAATTAATGAGCCATTACCATTTTATAGCTGTTGATTTATTTTAATCAATTGTCAAAATTAATTATCATAATTATCGTACAAAAATCGGTTATCATTTAAACCTTTCGCAGTTGATATTATTTTTAAATATAAAACTTAAGCAAGTGGCAATTTTCATATACTTTCACGATGGTTCCAGGCAACAAAGTAACCAAACGAGTCAAAATAAGTCAAAGTTTGAAGTATTTAAACCCTATTTAATACTTAAGTTCATCACAACTTGTGGCATTTTTTTTTCTACATACCTATTACCTAAACTCCTATCACATCACACTACTTATTAACTTTTTTAAACAATTAACAACAAAAATAATATTAAGAATAAATAACAAAGGAATATTAAATTACAAAAATCAAAATTATAAAATTACACTAAAATAAAAGTCGCGATAAGTTACACAAAATAAAATAAATATACATTAACCTTCTTAAAAAAATAGTGTTGTACTTAGAGCATTTGCAACCCTCACACCCACCACACCGTCACATCAGCTTTTTTCTCCAATCACTTAAGTCATCACTCAACCTTGTAGTGGTCACTATTCACCATACCAAATTTTAGGACCCACTTAAAAGAGAGAGGAGGTAGTATGGCCCACAACCCACCACCACTTTGCCCACCCCCATGGCCTCATGTGGTACTCACCCCCAACTATCTCCACCACTTAATCATGGTGTGACACCCCTCTTCACCACTTGGGTGGTGACTCCCACCCCATACATATCCCCCTTCTACTCCAAATACTCTTATAGTTTGTTTGAATAGGGTAAAAAAGCAAAATCTTGCTATTAGAATCTAATGGTTTTTGGTTTTATATAATTTTATCCTTAAAATTATATAAAATTACACTAAAATAAATTTTTGCTTCACCTTCCCGCCTTCGATTGTTAGTCGACGATTCTGCTTCCCAGATCGATTTTGAGGGCTTTTTCCATTTTAGGTTTTCAAAGATTGATTAACGTTGTTTTCCATTTTAGGGTTACGATTCTCAAATTTTTAGGTTTTGTTATTGACCCAAATTAAAACCCTAAATCTTCTTCAAAAGATATAGGAACCCTGATCTGTGATGATGTAGGAAAAAGAGGTCAAACAAATCATCGGATTGTTAATTGAAAAAGACTTTTGATCCATCTTTTTTCTCACAATGGTGGAAGAAAACATGAGATGTTTTACCTTTTAATAAACAAATACGTATTTAGCATGTATCCTAAGCTGTAGGAATAGGTCAAGTTCGTGGTTTGTGGTTCCGGTTGAGTTTCGTGGTTTAAAGGTTTATGGCTCATGGTTCCGGTTGAGTTTTTAGAGGATTGTCGTTTGGGTTCAAAAGTTCATGGTTCGTGATCTGGTCCAGACATTTGGGTTAGGTTGGTATGATTCATCATTCTGTTTAGGTATTTTGAGTTTGTCGTGAAGTGTTTTCATGATTAAACACTTTGTACTTTCGTTGTACTTTAACATTTTGCTAGTTTAAATCTATATATTTTTCCTTAAAAAAATAAAATAAGGCAACAGCACTAGTTTTCGGGAGAGATAATACAAGAACTGGGTGATATGTTAGAAAAGATAATATGACAGACTAGGGGTAGATGAATTCGGTTATTCGGTTTATCCATTGTAAATTCGGTTTGGTTATCGGTTAGGTTATTCAAGAATCGGGTATACCCGAATACCTGATTTAATTTTTTAAGAAGACAAATATGTATTACTAATACAATATTAGCATATAATTTAATGATGCTTATGATGAGTAAACGTATAAATTTTTGGCTTGTATCTATTTCAAGCATATATAACCAGGGAGCAACATCGCGGTTTAGCCACATTAAAGTCGTGTACGAAGTTTGAACTTCAAGAAAAAAAAGGGCACACAAGTTATTAATAATTGCTCGTTAAATGTCGCCATGTTGTGCAGCCATTAAATGCTTTTCATTGATTATTATGGAGTATGGAGCAACGTAACAAACTAGTGGTTTTAACTTGTATGTGTAAGGATATTTATATTAAAACATTTAATTACCAAACTAAAAACAGTTTTTATTATAAACATGTTAAAAATTACTTCTTTTACCATTTTTCAATATATTATATCCGATATATACACAAAAAAATGTTTTGTAAAATACAACGGGCTTGTACCCATCAAGTTTCTTCGTTAACTCCAAATATTCGGGTATTTGGTTATATACCCAACCCGAATAACTAAATACCCGATAACCAATCTATAATACGGTTTGGATAACGGTTAATTTTTACAATCTTAAATACCCGATTAACTTGACCTGAAACCCGAATATATAATCAAACAACACCCCTAGACATACAATCATAATAGTCATACGTGCAATCTTATGACCACTTAATATAACTTTTCTGTCCTTTTTAAGTTGACTTTTTTAACCCGTTTTCAAATGGAGACCAATTATACTATACATTAATTGGCAAAGTAAATTGTCAAATTCTCATGAGATATTTAGGGGCAATATTGTAATCTTGGCATTATATCATGATATTTATTTTCTCATGAGATCATGTTATCTTATGAGATATTTATTTTCTCATGATATTTTCACTATTCTATCATTGGCTTTGCATTAATTTAGAACAAGAATCGGTCTTCCCAAACCAAACCTAACCCAAATTCCACATCACTTTTTCTTCCTTTTTTCTCTCTTACCCGAAACCTAAGTAACACCTAATCCAAAAAACCCAAATATTTTCCCATTCTTTATTCTCTCTTATACACTCACAGAAGAAAAAGGAATGGGCGGGTGAGCTCGAGTGTGGAAAACCGATGGAGGGAACCCGAAGAGGGTGGCCGGTAGTAATGAACCCAATCTACCCAAAGGGAACCCGAAGCCCTTCGGGCAATCGGGCTTCCCAGTACGCGTAGCCTTAGATATCTTGATCTCCAGAGAAATTAATATATATCGTGGGACGTGTAAGGAGGTAAAATTGTGAAATGATGACAACCCTACATGTTGCTTTTTAGGGTGAGGATCCAATGAGAACACCCCTTAAAATGAGAACTCTAGGAACCACTGCATCTAGTCTATAAAATCA
>JAUEJL010130868.1:0-11293 GCA_032274825.1 Drosophyllum lusitanicum | reverse complement strand
CCCGATTTACTACCCTATCACCATGAACCCAATTGGGTGTTTTGGTGTTCCCAACTTACCCGATGGAACCCAATCTCGGGTAAACCCACCGATGCGGGTGGTCTTATATTTGTCATTATCTAAACCTAGAGTTAGCAGGAATAACTTGATTTCTTTTTTGCATGTTTTGCAGAGAGAGGTTTGTCAGCTGCTCCCAACTTCTGCTGGTGATCACAAAGGGGTGAGTTATCTCGTCTTTATTATGTTATTATGATATGTAAAAATAATTCCATCCTTGATAATGACCAGCAGAAAGTGTTTATATTCCTGATAATGGGAACACCATTATGTGTATGAATTTAAGGTTCGACTTTTTTGTTTTTTTTTCATGAAGTTTAGAATCGTATTTTATTGGATGAAATCAAAAATCAAAATTAAAACCAGATTTCAACTGGTATAGACCTGTGGCTCGTATTAGTTCGGAGGTTTGTATTTTAAAATTTTAATCGTGCTAATGTTTATCTAGTCATTATCAATCCATAGTTGACAATTCAGAAATACATAAAGCATTCAACATCTGATAACGAAAGTCCGTGAAATGGAAAACTCTCCGAAAGGAGGAATTTGCGGTTGAGGATTTTATGGTAAAATAACTTGATTAATATGCTTTTGCAGTTTGAGGATTTTATATCATACTTGAAGCAGAGGGAGTGTGCAGGAGTGATAAAGATTCCAGCCACAAAAACCATTTGGGCAAGACTTGTGTTCATTCTCCCATACTCCCAAGAGACATGTTCTTTTCTCTCCGTCACTCCTGATACGGGAGACTGCTTGATTGCTCTTGTGTTACCTAAAGAAACAAATTTTGAATGGGTATAATTACCAAAGTACTCCTCTTCTCCTAAAAGAAAGGAAATTTTGGAATCCTCTACAAGCTGGATTCTTGCATCTCAAGATAGAATAGTATGGGCAAGATAGTAATTAGTTGATGCAGCTGCTGTACATAACACTTCTATGCAGAAAGGTAGACATCTTCAGGAAGTCGATGTCAAACGTAGGTGGTTAGATTTTAGGTTTTTAGTTTTCTGTTTGCGTTTCCCTCGTGTTTTCCTGATTTGAAGCTTTGATAGTTCTAAATCAGTTATAATTTTGTATATATGAGTTAGCTTTCACTTAAATGGGTTAACCAAATTGATCCCACATATCACTAGAAGTTGATTAGAAGTGTAGTTAGTAGTCCTAACAATTCGGGTTGTGTTTAATGGTTCGTGATGTGTTCGTGTTGACTATTTTCGTGTCATTCTTGTGTTAACCCATTTTCGACCCTTAGTTTTGTATCACTTAATTCGTGTTTGGTTCGGGTCATGTTTTTCTGGGGACCCATTTTTTGGAGAAAATTTTAATGTATGTTAGGTAAAAAAAATCTTGATTTTTGGGTCGGGATTTGTGTCAACTTATTTCCTAGGAAAAAATGTCATGTATAACTTTCTTGTATTAATTTTAATAAACTTTTATCTAATCATTTGAATTACCATTTACGTATTCAACGCCTTTTTATTTATACGTCAGTTTTTAGTTATTATTGATCATTTAAATTATCAAATGAAAGATCTGAAATGCTGCCAATTTTGTAATCGTAAATTGTATCCGCTAATTTTGAGATGCCGTTAGTGTTCGAGAAAATCATTTGACTTATAATTTGTTAATTGAAGTTAAATGACTTCTCTTTTTTTGTTGTTAATAAGAATCGTGTTAAATAGGTCATATACAGATTGTGTCGATCATTTTCATGTCATTTTCGGTACACCAACACTAACATATCTGGTGCAGAAGTAATTCCAGTTGATTTTAATGCGACTAGTAAATGTAGGAGCAGAGTGTGATAATCTTCAAAGTAAAAATAAAAATTATTGAATGTAAAGTAAAAAAAAAACAATTTACAAACCATCCTATTTCAGTACAACAGAATAGTTAGTTTTGTCACCTATAACAATGAGATTCTTAAAACCATATGAGGTTATGAGGGTGCATCTTATTCTAGTTGGTGGCTAATCTAGGATCGAAAACTATATGGTTTCATAACTTTGTTGAGAAGAGAACAAAAAAGAATCAATCAGCCTGACACGAAAGCCGTTTCGGGTTTATAACCGGAATATATTGTTACTATTTTCCCCAATTTTCATCACATCAGACGTTAGTAGCTCATAAAGTGGTTACTAATTTTGTTTCAACTAGTTTATAAACCCGTACACGTACGGGTATTTGTCTATTAGATAAGTAAAATTGAAATGCATTAAAATCAAATAGAAAAATGTAAGCACTGTATATATACAAAAAATTTCATATACGAACATAAGAAATCAAATTATTTTTTTTGAAGTACTTTATACACAAGTAAACTTGAAAAATAACATAATTGAATATAAAGCACGTTTCAAGTATGTAGATAACGACCAAACTATTAAGACTTATGCATAAAAATAAAAAGTAGACATACAAATTGTTTAAAATATATACAAAACAACAAAAACACATCAAAAGTTTAAGCATGCTCATATCACAGATTACGACATCTCACGGAACAGTCAATGAGCGATCTAGAAATAAGAAAAAGAAGTGAATTTGCTTAAGACACAAATTCTTAAATCAAGTAAAAGCAAAAACATTATAATAAACAACCATTCTACTTGGTCAACCTGATCATTAGGAAAGAATAAAATGATAGTCAGTATAAACTATCAGATATAAAGAACAACTAAAAGCTTTTCATGTTAGAGAATGAAAATCCAAGTACGCATAACTAATAACTTAGTGACGATTTAAGCGCACATGTTTAAGAGGAAGAAAATATACATACAGATCTATACACATGAGCATTACATGACTAAACCTAGGGATGGTAACGGGCCGGTTTCGGGTCGGGGATTGGTCCCCCGTCCCCGTTTAAAAAAACCGTCCCCGTCCCCGCTTAAAAAACCGCGGGGATTTAAATGGGGATCCCCGTCGGGTAACCGGGGAAAACCGCGGGGAAACGGGTATCCCCGTTTAATGTGAACGGGTAATTAAATGGGTAATTTTCACCGCGGGGATACCCGTATAAAGTTAAACGGTGATTTTTCACTACGGGGATTCTCGTCACTATTAAGATTTTGTCACGAGTTTTAAAAAACAATTATACTAAAATTATACAACATTAATACATTCTCCACAAATACATACAAAACGATCCAAGATTATGATTAAGTGTTCAAATGTATCCTAACAAATGGTTTTAAAACATTAAGTGTTCAAGGACGACCCAAATTATAAATTATATCAATCTTCCAACTTCATATGAATATATAATATATACTTAACAATAGAATGTAAAATATAAAAATAGAATAAAAAATATAAAAATATAAAAATAGAATAAATAATATATAAAATATAAAAATAAAATATAATCGGGCCGGGTATCGGGCCGATTAATCGGGTAATCGGGCCGGGTATCCCCGTCCCCGCTTAATTTATTCGGTTTTTCACCATCCCCGTCCCCGTCCCCGCTTAATTTATTCGGTTTTTCACCATCCCCGTCCCCGTCCCCGTTTAGCATCCCCGAAACCGCCCCGTTTAGCTCGATTTTCGGTTTTCCCCGTCGGGTTCGGTTTTTTTTGCCATCCCTACATTTAAACAACCAAGTGGGAGTTATTGAATATTTTTTATAGTAAAGACCAAGTTTGTTATCTTGTTTGCTAAAAAAGATAGTAAAGGAAATGACTAAAATGTCCTTTGCTAACTATGTTAATGTAAAGGTTTAAATTTGTAATAAAAGATGGAAAAGGGAACTTCACCGAACTTTCGTTTTCTTCCGGAATTATCTCCTTTTATCGATTCTTAAAATAAATACACTATTTATTTTAAATTTTCACTTTTTACCCTTAATAATTTTTTATTTGTTACCCTTTATTTTATATAAAATACATTTTATCTCCTATAACTATTTACTATTATTTACAAATCAAAAGGTATTTCCTCCCGTGGTATCAAAGTGTATTAAAATGTCCATCCCTATTTGAGGTTAAGGGTTCATGTTTTGTTATAATAGGTGTAGATTAGAGAGTGTTTGTTAACCATGAAAAAAATTATAATTATTTATAACCCTATCTACTAATACAAAAAAATACTATTCTTTAAATTTTTATTTTAAACCCCTACTCAACTTTCGTTTTTCACCAAACAAAACCCAATTTGGCCTAGCGGTATAAACATACAACAGTTATTAAGGTGTCCTCTCTCTTTGAATGTTAATGACTCAAGTTCTTTTATGAACATAGATATGGCTCTCAAAGTAAAAATACTATTCATTTCAATTTCCCAATTTTAACCCTTAATTAATTTTCACGTTTTACCCTTACATTTATATAAGTTACATTTAATCTTCTAAAATTACTAGGTCACGTAACTTTATGTACATAATATAATCGGCAAATGCATTAGATTCATGTTAAACTAATATATTATCTATGTATGCTAACTTTAAACTACCATCTTATCTTATATATAATATTATTTGTAAATTGAATTACTAAGAATACGGTTATTTGAATATCATTCGGTGCAACACACGAATTTGATATACCTTTTCAAACTTATAATTTACATAAACGATGAAACTTAACTGAAATTAACGTAAAGACGAAGTTTTTATAATAAAAAAATGGACAAAAAGAACCTTCATTGCCCTTTTAATTCTTAAAGAACTAACTTGGCAAATTTTAAGGACAACTTGTGTAATTTAACTCTTCAAAATATGAACCCATAAACATATTCGATTTACACACATTGAAGTGCAACTTAAACACTATAAATGAACTAGTTTTCAATCTTCAACGCCTGAAAAAGAACATCGATCCATCAACCCTAGCACTAAAAACACAAACCAAATCTACGTTGTGATTGGTCGTGTTCTCATGACTGCTGCTGACAGCTGATTCCCTGCGCTTCACTCCACCCTCTTCATCTATATAACTTCAAAATCTCCAAGACCCCTTCTCACTCTCAAACAGTCAAACTCTCGAACTTCCGTCTCTCATGGCCGCTCCAAACGGGTATGTTCTTCCTTCCCCTAATAATACCACCTTCAAGATTCATGCTTGTTTTTAGATTTGTGTTTTTCATGGGATTTACTATAAAACCCTAACTTCTTATTTTGGTATGAAATCGATTTATTGTAAAATTTGTTGATGTTGTTTTGTAGCTACATTTGGCTTATTCAATCTTTGACCCTTTTCTTTTTACTGTTCTTTGTTTTTCTCAGTAACTAAGAGTAAAGTTACTGCTTTACTTCTGAAAATTATTGAATTTGTTATCTTTCATTGATCTTTAGTTTGTTTTCAAGACTATGTGTTTACTTGCATATACTTGTAAGTTGTCTGCAATTTTTATTCTTTGGTATATTTTGCACTTACCTTATAGATCCTCTGTAAAAGGCTCATGCTTTATGGGTGTACCTAAATATATATATATATATATATAATTATAATCTTTTAAAAAAAGTGAAGAATATTTATTGTTTTGAAATGGAGATTGTGGTCTTTGAACCGCTTGAAACCCCTTTTCTGTTGAGTTTGAATAAATAAGTTTTATTCATTCTGATGTGCATTACCAAAATCTTTCATCTTTGAAACCAAACTCAGTAAAAGAAAATAAAAAAATAAAAAAATTTGGGCTTTTATATTTCATTTTTGTGTTTTATGGGTGTTTTTGTGTACCCTTTTGTTCTAAACTAGGTGTTATTTAAATTGGTCAACAAAATGATATAGTAATGTCTATAAAGAGGCTTGAACTCACAACTAATTTGGAATCGGTTGAAACTGCTCGAAGCAGGAAGAGATAGGAGGGTCCTGTGGAGAATCCGGACCATTCTTTTTCCTATTCAAAGCTTAATCCTTTTTGGTATGGACATTTTAAATTTTGGTTCAAACATTACTACAAATATCAAATTAGATTAGTAAGATAATTTTAGTTCCACTACTTGAACGAACAATCGGTTTTTGTTACCGTTCCACTATCTTTCCTTCTAAAACCTCAAGGAGTTCAGTTGGGTTTTTGCCATCCAAAGCCTTTATTTGTCGAGTCCCATGTATATTATGTGGTGTGGGTCAGATTAATTCTGTACAAGTAGAAATGAAAATAACATCTACAAAATGGAGAAATGAGGAAACTCGGTGGAAATTATAGAAACTGCTAAGCGATGTTACCAGTTATTTTATATACATTTTCATGTGATCTTTAATTGGTTTAGTTGAAGGGATCTTAGTTCGTTTATTTGAGAACTACCCACCTACCTAAATGTGTGCGCACGCACACACGCTTGCATCTTGGAGATTTATTTTGCTTTAGCTTGTTACTTTTTAGTGAAGAGTTCCAACTTTTCCTCTTTGGAATGCTATCCATTTAATTCCAAAGCTGTTTGTTCTTGTTCCTTATTTTGGTAATCGGTTTTTTGTTCTTTCTTGTAGCAGTTTTTATATAACTGAAATACTACTGCTTGCTTTAATTGTCAAAACTTTTGATATCTAGTATCTTGATTGTGTGGTATATTCCTTTTATACTTCAGTTCAAATATGTCCTTTTCACTTAAGTTGATTTAAGTATTATTCGTTGTATATGTGATAATATGTAGGACTTCATAATTGTTGTCTAGATTTGGCGGTATATTCATGTAGTTGACATAATTTGCTTGCTATTTTGTGTGATACAGAACTATGGTTGACATATTCTCTCCTTGAAATATAGCTCCTTATCTTCTATGTGCCTAAAATATTTTGAAAATCTTCTTGAAAAGTATTGAAATCTTTGTTATTTTTCGAATGGGTTGCTGCATACCTAGACTGGTGGTTTTGTTGAATCTGGTGTCAGTGTATAGCTTAAAAGTTCTTACTTGTGGCAAATTTAAGTAACCAAAGAAAAAAAAATTCTCCATGTATCCAAGTGTGGCATCTGTGTTCTATATTGTCTTTCTTTGAGATAGAAAAATTTTATAACATGTAATTTTCTAAAAAATGTTTGATGTAATTAGACTATCTTAGTAGCATTTCAATCGATGGAGGGAGGTCCATAGGGAGATAACTAAGATGATTTGGTGTTATATTACATTATTACCACTTTGTATTCTCAGTTTTCAAATACAATTCATGTTGAGATCTATGATTTCTCAAATTCATTTTCACTATTTAATATTCTCAGTTTTCATCTTCTTTGTCTAGTTAGTATCCAAGGATAAATGAATATGGACCCAGATAATTAAGAATCTTGAACACTGGAAAATTGGTTTAAACGAATGAAATTCAAAGAACTACAAATGTTTTACTAGATAGTTATACATTCTTCGCAAATTGCTTATTTCTTTGGTTCAGTAAGAACTTAATACTCTTGATAGCTTTATCTTATTGCAATAATCTTTTTTTAGTGCTACTAGTTGGATGCTTTAGTGCTTTACTAAACTTAAGATTTTGGATAGAGGACAACCAAATTAGATATTCGATTATTTAAATCAAGTCATTTTAAAGTCTTGTAAGAGTTGATTTGTCATATAAGTTTATGTCAAACACAAGTTGGAGAGATTCTTAGATAGAAGGTATGAGGATACTTCATGTCAAAATAGAATTTATGTTTTTAAAGTTTCGAATTGTTGGTGGTTAATATTGACATTGGATTACCTATGAAGATTCATTATCGAAAAGGTTTAAAGGAGCCAAAATAGGAACTAAAGTATACAACATTTATGAAGATTCATTATCGAGATTGTGTATAAAGTCTAGCTCTTTCTAGTTGTACCACAATGTTTAATTTATAGAGTGTAATTTTCTTAGATATGCCTATTTACTTTAATTCATAGCATTAGGAGTCATCCCACATCGTTTATCAACCAAGGTTTGACTCTTTCCGAATCTTATATAAAGACCTCCTGTTCCCGTAGTTTTTACATCTTCATCAAGACTTTTAAATTTCCTTCTCGATATCTCGCTTTTCTAGTCATTTGATTGTCGAAAGGGATGACACTTGTGGTATCATCTCTCTTAACTCACTTTTGATCACAAACCAGGTAATATTTACTCATTATTCCCTTCGCTATGTATATATTTTTAAGTCTCTTTTAGGCATCGCTCTTTAGCCGGAGGTCTGTAGGGAAGTAGTCTCTCTACTCTAGAGTAGAAGAATGACTGTCTACATCTTACATCCCCCATTCCTCGCTTAGGTGGGATTGAGTATGGTTGTTGTTGCTTTTAGGTATTGCTATATGTTTCAAAAACATGATATGTCCAATCTTCATTTTATTATCCGTCTCTTCTTTATGTGTATATGACTATATGTACATGTGCGTGTATGTGTGACGGACTGATGGGATGTGCAAACTAAATCTTTTTATCTCTAATATTTGTCTACTCAAATTTTGTGATTTTGTTTGGTTTACAAGTACAAGAATTTAGTATTAAAGTAGATTCTGAAATGTAATTATGAGATGAAAGTGGATGATCTTAGTGTGGATATCGGGTCCTTGAGACATAATACACAATCAAAAACTTTAAAACGTAATCGTTGCACTATATATATTACAAGTATATTTATACATTTCGTAGTGATAATATATATACAGGCTCGTTCAAAATATACCTCAAACCCTCACAACTTGGTGTTTTAGTCTTTGTGGGGGTGGGACCCTGCACAAACGCACCATGTCTCTAGACCCCCGGGGAGGGGAGATGGGGTGAGGGGTTGGGACCCTGTACAAATGCACCTTGTATGTAGCCAGGGAGAAGCCCCAATGCCCCATAAAACTCACTAAATGCAACTCAATGAAAGTCACACAATAAGGATTTGTGATTAAAACACCAGGTTGTGAGGGTCTGAGGTGAAGTTTGTGATTAAAACAGCAGGTTGTGTTTAAGACACCAGGTTGTGAATTTGTAGATCTTGTGATTAAAACACCAGTTTGTGTTTGAGACCCGATAAAACACACAAATAAGTTTTTATATGCGAGTTTTATTGGGTTTCAAGGCTCCATAGGTGGGGAGTAGCCTCTAGAAAAACCGTTACACACTCCTCTTATTTGTATATTTATTTGTGTGTATGGATATTTTATGTTTCTAAATGCAAAAGAAATGAAGAAAGAGAAAAATGATGAGTAGACAACAACTTAATAACTTGTTCTATCCTTCATTTCTGAAACTCCATAACTCTGTAGCTTTCTCACATTTATATCGTGATACTTTCCATGAATGTTCATCAATTATGTCTTTTTGCAATATCTTGATTAAAGCTTGTGTTTTAAATGCTTTGCATAAATTGGTTTTTAGTTTTAAACTTTAGCAACAATATTGGACGGGTGGTTTTTGTTTGTGTATGTGTTTTTTGGGTTGCTATTTTTTAAAAGAGGTCATCTATGAGTTCATGTATTCACCATCTCTCAATGTTCATTTGAGGATTTTGAGTCAGTTGTTTTCTCTAGTAAGAGAGACATATATTTAAGTTAACAAACCAACTGAGCGAGTTTTCACTTGTGAACTTCAGATCTCACCAGGACTGGGCTGATCAAGTTCCAATTGCCGTAGCTCCTCTAAACTCTGTTCCATACACAGGCCCACCTCTAGATCAATTTGATTCTGACATGGCACAACAGAATGAAGCCGACCTGCCTTTAAAGTACCAACCAGCAATGGTTTTTCTTCCTCCACAAACCTCTGAGAAAGAACTGAATGACATTTTATCTGTCAGCAAAAGTGGAGTAGCGGTTTCTGGGAGTGCCGCAAGTCAGATTGGGCCTCTTATCGGGTCAATTGACATTTCTGAATCTGATGATGGTTTTCTGTTTCGTGTTGCTCTTCCAGGTGTCAAGAAGGATGAAAGTAAGTATCACACCACCCCTAACACGTGTTCAAGTAAATTGAAATTGATCCCATGCGTTTTTAATGTTAATGTTAATCTTATCATTGATACTAGCTAGCATTTTGAGTAGACTTTTTTCTAGACAAGAGTCATACATATGAAATAGTCCAGTTTTTAAATGCAATTGGTGTAATAGACATCAAGCATTCTACGGTTCACTGGAATATGATGCAAGTATGCAACCAACTCCAAGGTAGCCTAGTAGTTGTCTCTGATTCTCATAAGTCACGGGTTCGAACCTCAAAAAGAGAGTCCTTGGGTTGGCCCAAGGGTTGTCTCAGGAATGGCTACGGGAATACTTGTTAGGCCGCATACGTTTGAGCCAATGGCTCAACTCCCCCTGGGTAGCCTGAACAGGGATATCTCTCTGTTTATTTGTGGCGATTCTGCAACCCTTGTCTTTTAAGGAGCTATTTGTAATGTAAATCTCTTGGGTTATAAATGATTGATTCGCTTGTATTTACATAATTTAATCTACAGCTTTCAAATGTGAAATTGAACCGGATGGGACAATCAAAATCCAAGGAGTAACACACACCGGGGAGAAAAAGGTTTACGCCCACAACATGGTGTTTGAGATGCGTACACAGAATCTTTGTCCACCTGGCGACTTCTCGGTTTCCTTCAAGTTACCTGCACATGTTGACCCTCCAACCTTAGAGCACATGTTGGATAACGGCGTTCTTGAGGGTGTGGTTAAGAAAAAACCGACCCAAGGTTCATGATCTTGTCATCAGCTGTTGTAGCTTTAGAAGAACATGTTTGCTGTCTTGATGTATATTGCAGTTGAAGATCTTAGTGAGTTCAAAAGGCATGTTTTGGGTTTCTCTTATTTTGTGAAGGATTTGAATATTTGACCAGCTAGACTTTTTTTCTTTTCTTTTTAAAGGTCCTTTTGAGGATTTTATTGGTTGCCTGTCTGTCTGTATTGTTGTTAATGTCAATTTTTGACATCTTAAAGTCAAAGAAAGAAAGTACAAGAAAGAGGTTTAGGGTTAACTTGTGATTTTGCCTTACAATTTGCGTTTATAGTACTTTTTAAGGATGTAAACGAGACGAGCCGAGCCGAGCCGAGCTAGACACTTATCGAGCCGGGCTTGTTTAGGCTTTTTTAGGCTCGAGCTCGAGCTCGACTCGTTTAGAGCTTATGATGTTGAGCTCAAGCTCTGCTCGTTTAATGTTTATAAAGCTCAGACTCGGCTCGTTTAGGGTTGTTTAAGCTAGGCTTGTTTAGGGTCGTCTAAGCTAGGCTCGTTTAGGCTCGTCTATTATTTTGATATTTTTATTGAAATGATATATATAATTACTAAAAATTAAACATATAAAATATAAATTATATTATATATGGAGCTCGTTTAAGCTCGCGAGCCCACTCTTTGGAGCT
>JAUEJL010130857.1:0-11293 GCA_032274825.1 Drosophyllum lusitanicum | reverse complement strand
GTACTTTGTGGGTGTTTGTTTTAATGAAATCAGTAAACGCTTCCGCAGCGATTTAAAAAAAATGGCTTGAGAATTTATGGTGTTTCACGTACTCTGGTGAACCCCTTTCATCCCCCCTCTTACCGCCAATGACCCCTCTCATCTCCCTTTTCATCTTCTGCAACCATTGAGCACACATTAAAACCCCTCTTTATTTCTCTATCTACCATAACCCATCATACTCTCTATCTCTGTTTCTATAGTTACATGAACACTAATATGCAACAGCCACATAAACTCATCGATTTCGCTCACCATCAAGGCTTATCTTTAGGCTGTAACCATAGATAGATTTGTCCCTCTTTCTCGCAACACTATATATGAAATATACACGCGCCGATTTAGTTCACCATCCATCTAACTCAATACTCACCATTGATGAAGTCGCATGCACCACCGTTGTAACCACCATCTGGACTACTACAGCAACTGCCACTCTAATCTTGATTAGGGTTTGTCTACTATGATTTGTTATTTCGATTAAGGTTTGTAACTTTATATGTTCTGATATGTTCGAACATACACAAAAATATAAAAGATGGATTAAAATTTTGGTGGGTGGTGGAGGTGGTGGGTGATTATGGGAGGTGATTGTAACGGTGGTGTTGTAGTGTAGGGATTAGAGGAGAGAGAGAGAGAGAGAGAGAGAGAGAGAGAGTAAAGGGTCTTATGGATAAGGGATGGTGGCAATGGAAGAGGCGTAGACGGTGGCAATGGTGGAGGAAGTGATGGCGGTGGCTGACGTGATGGCAGAGGTGAGATGATGGTGATGGTGGCGTTGGTGTATAAGAAAGAGAGAGAGAGAGAGAGAGAATGTTAGAGATAGTTGATTTGTTAATTTTTTTATTTTTTATTTCTAAAGTCATTTTATAATAAATTAGAATTTGAGAAAACAAAGTAAAAAATGTGGATAGGGGGGACCAAAATACCAAATATATAAAAGGCTTGGTTATTTAGGGACCAAAACCGTAAATTTGAAAAGTTAGAGACGAAAACCGTAAAAAATTCTAAACCGTAGGGAACAAAAATGTAACTGAATACTTATTATGTTTAGATGGTACAAAATGATTTTTTTTAGAGTTAATTGTCAATTTGGTCCTTTAATTTTGTCATTTCTTCCGATTTGGTCCTTTAACTTTAAAAGGGATCAAGATGGGCCTTAAACATCCACTTTTCGGTCTGAATGATCCTTTCATTAGTTAACCGTTAGTCAATTCAGTTAAGTCAAGGGTAAATGACAACTTTACCCTTATTTTTTATTTTTTCATTAAAACTTAATTATGAATATTTATTAATGCCCCAATCTATTTTATATGCCACATCAGTAATTTTCATAAAATCAGAAAATTTAAAAAGTCAAATGGATGAACTAAGAACATTTGAAGATCTACGGAACACAAGAACATGTTCGATGTAAATCTGGGAACAATAATGGAAAAACACAAAACAAGAACATAATTTCAAATCTCACTAGATCTAAACCAAATAGTTCAAATCGAAGAACACCTGTAAGAATAAACAAAAATGGATTGGAACCCATATGAATCTTGATGATAACCCTAAATCAAACCCTAAGCAATCTAAAATTGCAAATGAATCGCAAACCCTAATTAACCAATGTACAAATGAACTCGTAAAACTTTGAAATCGCAATATATCTAAACAAGATGAACATTTATCTGGGTTAATCGCTCCTATCACAGCTCTGAAACCTCAATTGATGAACCATAATCGCCCCTTTGAAAGTCGTTTAAGCAGATTTTGCTTAACAAGAACAAGACCTGATCTTTGAATCAACTCAAACAATAACTGATTATCGCAAGCATTGAAAACCTGGCGCCAGAGAACGAAAGGATGAATGATAAAATGGATGAACAATAATAGCAGATATGATCACAAAATCGTTTCAGCATCATCACAGGATGACGATGGCGGCGGCGGCGGCGGCGCTAAGGGCGGTGGGGGCGGTGGTGAGGAGGATGAGAGAGTGAGAGATGGTAGAGAGAGTATTTGTGTGTGTATATGAGGAGAGAGAGTTTATATAACTTAAAATGATATTTAAATTAAATATTGTTTAATCAATAAAAACTAAAAAAATGATAAAAGGACCAAAGTATCCCTGATTTAACAGAATTGACTAACGGTCAACTAACGAAAAGAC
Source organism: Drosophyllum lusitanicum (assembly GCA_032274825.1). Taxonomy (NCBI): domain Eukaryota; kingdom Viridiplantae; phylum Streptophyta; class Magnoliopsida; order Caryophyllales; family Drosophyllaceae; genus Drosophyllum; species Drosophyllum lusitanicum. The sequence continues at coordinate 9,093 of JAUEJL010130857.1, read as the reverse complement.
CATTCAGACCGAAAAGTGGATGTTTAAGGACTATCTTGGTCACTTTTGAAGTTAAAGGACCAAATCGAAAGAAATAACAAAGTTAAAAGACCAAATTGACAATTAACTCATTTTTAAATATAAAAAGTATGTAAATGACTATTATACCCTCCTTTTAAATATATATATATATATATATATATATATATATATATATGAGATGAACGCATATTTCTAAACAATCAAACTGAATTATACATGTGCATTTAAAGCTGGCTGGCTGTATCAACTTTAAACAATCATAAATTAGCGTACGTTCATCATCCAAGTTGTACTTATAATTAGTTTTAAATAAAGAAACTAGCTAATTACAAGTTGCACATGATCATACATTAATTAATTAATAAAATTTGAATTTGAATATGTTAATTATATAAAACGTAGTATATATATATATATATATATATATATATGTATATATATATGATATTTTTCATCATTTCATGGCTAATTCATAGTCATTGTCTTACAACTATATATAAACATTAACCTTTTATCTAAATCTAACAAACACCATTTTATATTTTAGAAACTAAGCATATTTTTCTCAATTCCATGTATTTATGAATTATTATAGATATAAACTCACAAAAAAAACCCTAACCGAATGTTTTTTTGGTGCACATGTGCATACGTAGCGTTTTCCATCTATAATAAATCTAGAATAGGATATAACAATATCGATTCCAATTTTAAAAACATATAATTCTCGTTTTTTATATAATTTGCATAATTTAATGTATTATAGATATTTTAGTTTTAAAACATAAGGTTTAATTAAATGTTGCATGTTTAAAGCATCACTTCTCAAAAAACAAACGACACCTCCATAGATCATTTTGTGTCTTTGACATTTCAAATCTACACAGTCCCGGAGTAAAACTAAAATATGAACACCTAAAAATACTAAAATATGTAAAAATAAACTAAAATATATAAAAACGCTTAATAATAAACTTACAGTTGTTTAAGTTTTCAAATTTTTTATAAATTTATTTATTAACAATCTTTGATATCGTTTCAAGTTTTAAAATTCTTCTTATTTTTTTCTTTTTTGACTAAATGATAAATACATTTTGGAAAGTATGATTTATTAATTAATTATAAAATGATTAAGGTATTTAAGTAAACAAACCGATTAACATGATATCAAGTGATTCAACTACTTAAGTAAAAACACCAATTAACCTGATATTCAAGTAATCAGTTTAACAACTAAACTAATTTAACTGATTATTACGACTATTCAGCTAATTTTCAAGTGTTTTAAAATTTCAAATAAGTGACACCAACAAACTTGATAGTTGATATCAAGTGATTATATTTCAAGTGATTTAAAGCAACCAATTAACAAGCGACTTAAGTAAGTAAGTGATTTCAAGTAATTAAAATAAATTAATTAACTAATAATCAATAAGGACAAAAGGAGAACCAATCACCAATTATGACACCAATCGTCTCTACTCTCTCCCCGATGCCTCGCCTTCTAATTCATAGTCAAATAGTTTGCCGCTACATTTATTTCGCTTTTCTTTTTCCCCTTTCACGGTTACTATGGATCCGAGATTTTCAAGCCGATTGCTATTTCAATTTTTAAATTTGTGTTTCAGATTTTGAGCACCCTTTTTCCTATCTGTATAAGATACTATATTAACCACGAACCTCATCTAATATAGGCCCTGGACAATTACCCGGTCTTTTAACAACCCTAAATCTAGTGCGAAGTAGAGTTCCCAGTTTCGGATCAATCTTTGCAACCGTTTTCATATCATGTTCATATTTAATGATTATATTAATGGGGTTACCTAAATACACACCCCAATTTACTAAAAAACACCGTCTATAAATATATTTATTTTTCTTTCCAACTATTGTTTTAATATGATAATTAGAAGAATGTTCAATATAATCCATAATTAATTCATAGTCCTAAGAGACTAATTTTAGCCTTTGGATCAATGTCATCAATGGTTCAAATTAAATTTTAAAAATTTGGGAGGAGTGTTATTTTCGTGATTTTTCGTAATTCACATGTGATGCTTTTACAAATCACATGTGATTGTATACTGAATCACTTGTAATTGAATATTAAAATTTCAAGACTATATATGTTTTTTAAATAAACTTTATTGAACACAACTCAATAAATACAACTATACTTCCTAAATTTCATTTTCTATAATTAGAGTCATTTTTTCATAAATGTAATAAACATTTTTATAATAATTAAATAAATTTTTTGTAATAAACCTTTTCAAGCATTAAAAAAACATAAATGCAAGAATATGACCAAATAATATTAAAATTATAAAAAAAAATATTATTCAAGCATATTCCGCTATATCTATAACAGGTATTTTCTGATTACTAGGTTTCAGTTGTCAATAACATTCTAAATGTGACATATACATGCATAGGCATCGGGTAATCTTCTAATTGTACCATCACATAATGAATATCTTATATACGTGAAATCGCAATAGTTTGATGGTATTAAATCTATCCGGACCTTTCCAAAGAGGGAAAAAAAGTTATCTCACCGTGGGTTTAAAAAAAAATGAAGGATTACTCCAAACCTGTTGGCGATCAGAACTCCTGTTATAGGCATAACCATCCAGTGTTGTGGTGGTGTGGACTCCTGTTATAGGCATAACCATCCGGCTGCTATATATATAATATATGTTATTGCAATCGAATCCGATATGTTTATATAATGTATTTTTAAACCTTTTGATGATCACAATTTATAATATATGTATCAATAAATAATTATTTTTCATAATTGAATTAATCAACAAATCTAATAATGAGGTTTGATCTAAAATATATACATATACATTCACTCATATAAATTGATTTTATAAAAACCTAGTTTTGAGGATTCATAAAATCAATTGATAAATTTTTAAATAAAATAAATTCTAATAAGTTTTAAAAACTTAAATAGATTTTTACAATGTCTTGACAACACATGTATATAATCAAATTACTATATCCAAATTCAATTAAATATTGTGGGGGTATCGGCCGTGAGATCCCAGTTTGTGTTATGACTTCTTATTTAATATTCTCTCTTGCCATTTGTTTAGAAAACTCTTGTAATCTCAAATACGTTCTTAATCTAGTAATGATATATAAAATTACGACAAGTTTGAGTTTTTATCTTTTTAAATTTATGGCCTTATTAGTAAATTAAATTACCAAATAAGAAACTGAAGGTTCAATGAAAATTTAAAGTTATTGCAATATTTATATATATTTACTAATAAAAAAATCTAGATACTATATTTTATTAATAAGAGCATAAATTTAAATAAAATAAGTGTATAAATTTAAAAAAAGTACTAATAAGACCATAAATTTTAGGACAAATTGCATGAAAATGTAATGAACTTTATCTTAGTTACCATTGTATACAACCAACTTAAATTTTTTTTAAATAATACAATTAACTTTCATAATCTTCTCATTGTATGCAAACAACTTTTTTATGTGTTTCTTGATTAGTTACTATTGTATATAATAAATTTTGCTATAACTTCCATACTATACAACAAATTGTATACAATGTGAGGATTAAGAAATTTGGTTGTATTATCTTTAAGAAAATAAAGTTGATTGTATATAGTGGTAACTAAGACAAAGTTTATTGTGTTTTAATGCAATTTTTCCTAAATTTTAAAAAATAAAAACCCAAACTCATCATAATCTTTATATATTGTTGTTAAAGATAAATTTAACAAAAAATTCTTTGTGCGGGTTTATTTTATGATCTAAAGGCTAAAATTTATTTATTTTTATTTATAAAAAACGATTATAAATATTTAATTATAATAAAAATGTTTATTACATAAAAAGTAATCTAATATGTATCTTATATTAATAATTGTAACTAAAATTTAGAAGAAAATATAGAAACAATATTAAAAAGGAATCTAGAAAGTAATATGCATTAATTATCTTAATTAAGATATATGACAATATGATAAAATATGGAAACAATATCTTACACTTGAATTTTTGATTTAGGGTGTTTTTTAGGATGTCAATTTAGCAACACTCAAAACAAAGTTGTCACATTAATTTTTTTGAGTGTCAACTAAAAAGGTTTGAATGGATTTTTAAGAGAGGAAGGACATCGAAAATGGATTAGGCTTCCTGGCTTGTAAATCTTGCGTTTCACTACTAGTTGATGAGCGCCAGACCGGTTTGAAAAAATTTCGTTTGTGAACTTGTTGCAACTCTGGTTTGGGTTCTGCGTTTTGTGTTGTTTCGTGTAGAAGAATGAAAACCACTTACGTATTATGTATTAAAATTGATAACTATATATAGAGTACAAAAGGTACAAAAAAAAACCTAACATAAAACCCTAATGGACCATGACCCATCAATACAATTGAGCTAAGTTATCCTTCACTAACTTTAATATACATTGTATATAATATTTAATAGCTGTTTGTGGAGTGTTTTCTTGTAGATGTAGTGTCTTCTTTTTAGTTGATGATATTTCTCGGGTTAGGATCCTCTCATGTTTTCTCACAAGCATCAGAGTGGACCCTACAAAGAGGACTCATTCTTGACTAAAATAAGGAACTCACTCTAATGTTTATGAGAGAATATGATGAGTCATATTTGACCCAAACATGAGAGGATCTTAACCCGTTGTTCTCCCTTGCTTTTTGCCTCTCGCAAAAACTAGTTGAATACGATTTTGGTGTAATATCTTTAGTTTGGTATGTATTGCTTAAAAAATCATCCAAATAACTAAAATAAGTATATTTTATTATTATGTGTGTATAGGAATATTGATTTTTTTAAAACAGCATATATAGGAATATTGATTTGCAATCCCTTATTTGAGTACTTATGATATCCAATTTCGATTGGATTAGTCAAAGCCTTGGGATGCTCTTGGTGGGGACGGAAGAAAAAGCTACCTACACTATCGGTTTCGTTGCACCCCATCGGGCCGGCCCATTTCCGAAACACGGAGTCCAGATATCTACATGCACAACGCTATTTTTTGTACCCCCGATTTCTAACACTTAGGTACAGTTTGTTTTAAAAATTCAAAGGACAAAATAAAATTAAAATCAAATTCCTTATTGTTTGATAAATTTGTTTTTAAATAGAATCTCATTCATTTGAAATGTTTATATTTTCTCTAGTAATGGAAAAGACCATTTTACATGTGGGCTGGATAAAATTTAAATCAATTCCATTCCTTCGAATTATACGAAACAAACGAGACCTTTGACTATCCGTATGGTATACAATTTGGGTTACCCAACATGAATATCACATCAACATCACATCACATTTCTCTTCTATTTCCCTTTCCAACCCAAAAACTATAGTCTAACACAATTTTACTTATACCTTTTATTTTATTTTATAATATGTATTAAGAGAGAGAAAAAGAGGAGGAGGAGAGAGAAGAGATGAGAAAGCTCGGGTTCACCAACCAGAAATGGAGGAAAGAGAAACCAACCCAAAACACCTGTATGGGTCTTCCCCTCCAACCCGATGAACACAGAGTGTTACTTGAGCCCTTCGGGTTTGGCCATACGGACGGCCTTAGTATATATATCACATCACATGTCAAAAACTGACATACATCACTTATAGTGAGTCACCACTCCGAGTGTTGAAACATTGCAAGATGGAGTTGACTCTGATACCAATTGATACAAGCTATCTCATACTAGTTTCCTATAATGTCATAAGCCCAAGTGTAGAACTTAGCATTTAAAACTAGCCTATAGAGTGAGGAGACACATAGACTTATAAGTCACCAACTTAATTTACTTTCGGTCGATGTAAGATCGTAACAAATAAGAGGTATACTATAGTCTATAGATGTTTTGGCAGATCACTTGCAACCCTTCCCTGTACAAAACACACCCGCCCCTTCCATCCATTCGCATTCAATGATTTTATCCACCAAAGTTTAGGACCGACCTTTTGTGATTTTGAAGGCCGGTGGATTTCGTCTTTTGAAAGTAATGGTTTAATTCTCAGATAAATTTTGAAGGTTATGTCCGTGATTTTGAAGGTTGGTCTATTACATCCTTTGTAGGGAAGTCCTTGTTTGTCTTCACTATTTTAAAAGTCGGAATTTATATTTGCGATTTTGAAGGTTAGGGTTTCGTTCTCACTATTCGTTTGGTTCGCAATAGGGAAGGTTTGGGGTATGCATCAGGTTCATTCCCTCGTTTGGTTCACATCTAATTTTGCTCTTCATCTTCACTAGTCTCAATCTGGTTTCCATTCTCATTTTGTTTACATCTTGTTTCTATTGTTCATGTCCATTGTTCGTGTTCTCTCCACGGGTTAGAATCAAGGGAAGGGTATTAGAGACTCTAAGTTAGAGTCTTAGAGACAAAGAATTTATCTCTTCTACAATAAATCTTTTGTTCTGTATACCTTTTCTTAGAAGATGTAGAAAAAGAAATAACGGGTTTTACCTAGTAGAAAACAAACACGACATTGTTATTATTACTTTGGCTATATAATAAGATAAGAAAGGTCAATCTCAAACGGCCCGAGTGGTGCTGTGGTCCGACTCATCTACAGGAATCGTTCGCTATCTTCATGGAGTAGGGTCGGATATATTTTGTTATCTTGCATCAGCAGATCAGACGGAATTACTTGTATTTAGCTTTTCTGAATGGTGTATTTCTCCCTCTTGCGGGACGACTTGTTGCCAGCTAGCGGACCTGCGTATTTCCTTTTTAAAAAAAGCATTTCCTCACCCCAAAAAAAAAAACAATAATAAAAAAAATCAAGCGAATTTCTAAAATAAAAAAAAAATCCCTAAAACACGGACTAAGCGACGCACCGCACCAGCATCTGATTGGACGTGTGCAGAAACCAGAAGACCTTGCGAATCCCTTTTTCCTGTAACAAAATAAAGGAATAGTAAAAGAAAAAAAAAGAAAGGAATTTACTTTACCCCAAAAATAATAAAAAATAATTCCTTTTCATCATTATAATTAATAAATATTCTAATAAATTATTAAAGCAGCGACTGCAAGGACACCAACAAATTGCTGGAATCTTGGTTAAAAAGCCACACTACTCCTATTCTACTCTTCACACTCTCTGTTTCTAGAGAAAGAAACACGCACTTTTTAGAGAGAGAGAGACCGATATTTTTTGATTTTTCACCCCAATATGGCTTTAGCCACAACATCAATCAAGTCATTTCCACTAGTTTGCCTTATCATCGCTCATGTTGTTGCTGTTTTTGCTGCAGAAGACGGTACGTACACTCCTCTAATCTCTCTGTTTTTTGTTTCGATTTTATGTCGTTTCCGAATGTGAGATCTGTTTTTGTTTTCGTTTTCTGTTGCGAGTGTTTTTGTTTACGGAATTTGAGATCTTCTTACGTATTTGTGGTCGTTAGCTGCGTAAATCGAGAGATTTGAGCTTCGTAATTTGAGATCAAAGCGAGAGAGAATGCGTTTTCTGCTGGTTTCACACAGCTGCTTTTGACAGAAGCAATTTGTGTGTCCTTGTTTAGTAATTTATCAGTCAATAAATGCTCGTAGCTCCACGGAAATCCGGTAATTGTGCACATTCAGTTGTACTTCACTGTACAAGTCATAAAGCACTACAAAACAGTAAAACCTCTTTCCTTCGCAAAATTTTGGATCTCAAGGGAAAACAATACACTTATTTCCTTCGGTTCACCTTTTTGCACTTTTTTCGCACATTTGGTCTTTCAGAAAATATGATTGATCCATTCTTCAAATGCATGAGACATGAGTTGTAGCAGTATATCACTTATAGAAGATAGTTAAAAAAAAGTAGTTACTTTCATATTTACAACCATTTTTACAAGAGCGGTATATTATACATTTTAGCATTTACTCGTTTTAAGTATTTGTGAACGTATAAACACTTTATAAATACCTCTAGCAACACACATTTTTTTCCGTATATATAAAATTAAAAAAAATAAAAGAATAAGGAGAATAAGTTACTTGAACTAGAAATAAAGAAAAATAAAGGTTGTTTTTTCTCGAATCTTATATAAAGTAAATCAATGGCAAATGTAGAAAGGTGGTAATTTTACAAATGTAATTTTCTTCCGTGTGTAAATGGAATTTTCGGTGCTTTGATTTTTTTTAAACACCCTTCAATTTGAAATAAAATTTATACTAATATATAATGCATTTAATACCCGTTTCTTAAAAAATCTTAAAATTTTAATTTTAAGTAATAAAAATATTTTGTACATTTTGTATAAACAATTACAACAAACTAGGAAGTTATAGAAAGTTAAATAAATCATGGAAATCATAGTTTGAAAGTTGAAATCATTAAATGAAGTAATTATTAAGTGGAGTTAATGACAATTATATATATGATATAATTTTAATAACTAAAACTTTTATAATAAAAAAATATTTTTAAAAATCAAGTAAATTCAAATTAAATTAATAATTAAAAAAATTTAATAATTAAACCTTTCATATTAAATATTTTATCATGTAATATTATAACTTAACTGTTAGAAATTACATATAACTAGAACTAATAAAACTAAATAACAAATAACGTGAATTTATAAAAATTCATGTTTTTTTAAATAAGTAATAACTAATAAGTTAAATAAAATAGAGTTATGATGTCATAACTCTTATTGGATTTAGCAACCAACGTGAAATTTTATTGTCACGTAATAATTTAGAAAAGAAACACCATCCCTATTATGAAAACAGACAAATTATTGAATAAAAGATATTCACCATGCGGGTACAATGATAGTATAATAAAATTATAAAAATAACTAAGTGTGTGTTGAATGCTATTTTTGAGATGAATTTTGTACTTCATATTCAAGTACAAGATGCTTGTCTTCTAAGGTCACCATCTCAACAACTTACGCATCGTTATACACGGTAAATAAGAGCACTCCGTAACTATTTACCATATATATATATATAGAGAGAGAGAGAGAGGAAGGTTTATTTGAGAACCGTTTTTATTACGAGAACCGCGAGAACCAATCTTAGCCGTTCATTTTGGATAATGGAATTCATGGAT
>JAUEJL010130846.1:0-11293 GCA_032274825.1 Drosophyllum lusitanicum | reverse complement strand
TTCCCCATTATTTTTCTTTTGGTTTAACCAGGGCTAAATGAAAACAAAAGTATGCTGAAGCAGCAAAAGAGGCAGATTTATGCAGGACTGGACGAAGTGAAAGTAGCATTATGATATGCGTTTATGTGTTATTCTCATCTTTAGTTGTGTATTGGTCAGCAAGTTTATTCTAATGTACAAGGAGTGCATATTTCCTTCATGGACCCGAGTTCATTATAAAAACAGCCACAAGATCTTCATCATTATTTCATCAACGTTCACGATTGTTGTTTACCCAGGAATCAAAAATTTTCATCTTGGTGGCTTTATCCCTTAAGTAGGTCTAAATTCATAGCCAAAATAAGGATGAATAAGTTTCATTTACAAACTATGTTTCACCACCGGGAAATTTTTTGAAATAGAGCAAGTAAGTATCATGCATATTGATAAATCAAATCATGTAGGTATCATGCATATCATAGGAATGGTCCTTCAAGTATTATGCATATCATAGATTCATAGGCAAGGTCCTGCAAGTATTATGCATATCATAGGAAAGGTCACGCATAAATCATATAGTATAATAGGTTTGATACTTAGAATCTGTGATATAGGTGAATGAATCGGTTCCTATTGAGCTCTGTTTAAGGTTGGTTTGGAGCTTTGGACTAGAACATGAGCTTGTAGCTGAAGGAGTGCTTCTTTTGTCCGGACCAACCTCCGGTCCGAAGGTTTGGCTATTGTAACATTGGAGTCCATTGAAGGACTGCTGAAGGTCTACCTCTGAAGGAACTGCTTCTTTTGTCTAAACCAATATCTGGTATGAAGGTTAGGTAATTGTAACAATGGAGTCCGTTGAAGGAATAATGAAAGTTAACCTCTGAGCAACAACTTATTTTGCCTAAACCAACCTTCAAACCGAAGGTTGGGCTATTGTGACGGGGCTGTTGAAGGGTTGCCAAAGGTCATGAATAAAGAGCTCCTTGAGGTCCCACGACGTGCATTCCTTGGGTTTAGTATGACTAAAGATAGTTACAACTTTTCTAAGTTGCTTGTTAAGTTGTAACAAAGGTTGTAAAAAGGGTGTTGAGATGTTAGAAGGACTAAGTGTTTGTTGGTGTGAAACCTTTAGCATTAGCTTCTTCTTCAAAACTCAACCTTGTTTGAACCTTTTTAACCTCTCTTCCTTCTCATGACTCTCGAAGCTAAGTGTTTTGAGAAAGTTGTAGTTCTGGAGCTCTAACTCTGGTGTCATTTGTGTTTGTCTTTGTGGGGTATCCAAGGTTTGAGTGGTGAAAACAACCATATCCACGGTAGGGATGGATGATAGAGTAGTTACGTTTCCAGACGAACCAAAGGGGTTTGGAGGGAGACGATTCCATCATCAAGAAAAATCAGTCCCACGGATGGCGCCAAATGTTGAAACAAGGATATTCTTGAGTTCAACATAAGAAGGAGGAAACTCGTCTGGAACTCATAAGCCTTGAATGATCTGCAAAACAGACCACCCTTAGCCTCGCCACGAGGGTGGAACCTCGTGACCAAGCTCTGGTTTATGAATAAGCTTCTTTGTATGTAAGAAGAATAAGTGTTTTTAGTATGAAGAGAAGTAGAGAGAGAGGGTTGGTTATTCTACCTGTGGTGGAGCAAGTGTTTGTATTTATAGAGTTGTGAGTTCTAATGATACCTTTCTTTACCTAATAGTTAGTATGCAACTCCTTCTTTCAGTCAAACCTTCAGAACCAGCAACCAACATCCACGTGTGGTTGATGTGACTGATCTTGCAGTTGGTAGTAGTTAACCCTTGGTTGTAGCTTGTTTTGGGAGGCTGTGCTTGTCTCCTTTTGAAAAGCAATCTTAAACATCCTTTAAGTAACTTATACAATGGAAGCTTGTGCAGCCTTTTCCTTACACAAGTTTGTGTATGTCTTTGTTTCCTGATTCGGAGGTTATGCTTCAGATAGTTATAAAGTGTGAGGTCCGGACCTGTTTGCCTGTGGCAAGGTCCGGATGAGACATAAGGCGATGGTCCAAATGAAGCATAAAGTGAAGGTCCGGACGAAGCTTTCCATAGGTGTTAACCTTTTGCCATAGCTTATCTTGGGAGGTTGTATTTGTCTTATGTAGAATAGTGGTCCTATCTATCCTTAGATGACTTATTTGGTAAGCCGCAGATGAGCTTTTCCTCTTACACCATTCTGCTTGTGTCTTTCTTTCCCAAGCTGAAGGTTGTAAGGTTCAGATGGTTGGAGGTCATGAGGTTCAGCTGTGGATCAGCTTTATTTAGGTTGTTACCTGGGGTTGGTCGGAGCTGTTGGTCTGATGGTCGTGAGGTCCGGCTATATGGTTCATACACCAACAACCAAACTAATAAGTAGGAACTAACTAACAAGAGATAAGATAAAGATAAAGATAAATTATATCTAATACTCTTCTAGAAATATTTCTTCTTGAATGCCTTGGAGATAAGAGCTTGAGTCTTAAGCAATTTAGCAATGTCAACATCTAAATCACTATCTGTGCACTTTCATTAGAGGAGGAATTTGACTCTACTACCTTTGCTTTCAAAATCATAGAGCTATGTTAGTGTTTCTTATCAGCAACTACAGTAACCGGATCAGCAGTTTGAGCCTTTGACAACTTCTTTTTCTTCTTTGCTTGAGCAACACTATCATAATGACTTAACTGTTCATATACCACATGAATGGTCATTGTGGTCAAGTCTTTATTCAGTTTGATATTTGTAGAAGAACTGCTTCACTCCGGTCTCAAGTTATTCAGGAATATGATGTTCACATCATAGTTTTCCATGACGATCTTATTCCTCTACATATCATTTCGAATATCACATTACGTATTGAAAGTTTCTTCAAGAGTCTCATCCTCTTTAGCTTTGAACTCATCATATACAGACATTAGCTTTTTGACCTTAATTCTTGCACATAATTTTGTTCCCAGACCAATTCTGGCTATTTCATCCCACATCTCTTTCCAAGTCTCCAAAGTGTCAATGTGAGTATAAATGTTATCTTTCATACCATCTTGTATGTAAGTGCTTGACATCATGTCACCCTTTACCTTCCTTTTCTTGGCTTCGGTATATGTAGAAGGAGGTTTAATCCTATGGTTGGTGGATTGTTTTCGGATTTCCAACAACATCAATCACAATGACATTTGGACCTTCTTTGAGTTACAATAAAATCTCAGTCCCATATTTGTGATTGCTAATGAACTACAAAAACCAATTCAGAGTAGTTATTGCGGAAGAAGACCAGAGGTTTAGTGTCCGAACCCATAACCAAAGCATCGTTGGTCATTTTTGTTGTTAATTTTTAAAACAAGTGATATAGGAAAATGGATCTTTGAGTGGAAATTAATGTGATTTAAAAAACGGAAAATATTTGAACTTAAAAAAAATCCATATTAACTTTTAAAAAAGGTTGGTGATTCAATGAAGTGGAACTGGTTGGCATTCAAAGTGATGGTATATGTTGGCGATTCCAAGTGAATCACTATCCGGAGACTTGACGATCAAGTGAACAAAAGATTGCGATTCCAAGAACTAGAGGTTGATGATTCTGAAGCTTGACAATTACAAGAATCATGGTTGACGATTCACGGGTCTTAAATAACCCAGTGAATGATGGCGATTCCAAGGCTTGGCAATTGCTCACTTAGCAATTACTAGTATTTGACAACGGGTGACTAGGTTGAACCTAGTGACTCAATCAACAAAGTTGAGAATCAAACACGAAGGTGATTCAAATCTTCAAGAACTTTGATTATACAAGAACCTCAGTCGAACCAAAAATCAATTCAATTGACCTAATAACTTTAATTTCTCTTGTTTCTCAATCCCACTCTACTCGAAAACAATAATAAATTACAAACCGACCACCTATTTCAGTTAACCAACATGAATTGATGATTAAATCTGAAGAATAGCATTCAAAAACAAAAATCTAGAAAGTCAAGATATTCATACAAATAGTCGAATAATTTAAACATCTTTTGATTCACTACTATGCTTTGATACCAATTGTAGGATCCCAAAAAAGTATCAAGCAATAACAATTGAAAGATTCAATCAAGAAACAATGATATAGCAATTGTATTGTAAAATCGTATGCATATGTATAAAAAGGAGAGAGTATACGGCTACAAAGCTTGATTATGTGACAACCATGTTCAAGGTTACAAGCCTAATGGCTTATATACCGTGTAAAATAATGGTCACTAGACTTACTAATTACATAATAAGCCTAATACTTCTAAGAATAACAAAACTAGAAGAAAACTTTAAACATAAAGATATTAATGAACATAACAAGGTTCTAACAAAGTTCATTTAAATTGATGTGTTCAAATAATCCTTGATAAGTTCAACTGAATTTACCAAAGGGCTTGTAGCCCAGCGGTATTTGGTGTTATGGAGTGTTGTCCACTCCTAAGAGGTTGTAGGTTAAAGTCCTATTGTGGACAATGGAATAGATTTAGGGGTAGGTTTTAATGGGTGTGTGTTTTTGTTGTCAAAAAAAGTTTAATTGAATTTTGGTAAGTTCAAGATTTACAAATATAATTCAAGTTACAATACTTAACAGTTTGATGTTTTTGTTATCATCAAATAGGGGAAGTCTCTCGAATGACCTTAATAGATTATATTTGTATAACGTCCCAATTTTTTTTTAATTCATAAAGTCACGAAACCGGTAATGAAATATTCAATTACATCAATCATCAACAGCTGGCCCAACACACGGGACTTACAGCGTTAAAATATTTGTTTAAAAGTAACATTCATAGTCAGCGTTTATAGAAAGCAAAATGCGGAAGCAGCTATCAAGCGGGAGTCTTCCCCTTGTCAACTCGCGACGGTCCTGAAAGGAATAAACATCAAGAGGTTAAGCATAAAGCTTAGTGAGCACACAACACTTGTACATTATATCAGAACACACATCTATAGCTAATGTACATCACATCAAGTATGCACACAGGCAAAGTGGCCATCTGCCAAACGAGCCCAGCTACTCACGACACCACGCAGGTACCACATCATATATGCCTCACAGGCGGGGTAGCCATCTGCCAAATGACCCCAGCTGCACACGACACCACGCAAGTATTACATCATATATGCCACACAGGCGGATCATCATCACAGTATCACATAAAGCATGTATCACAACATAATATAAGAGTTAGTGAAACTCACCTGATCATCAATATGGTAGTAACAGGAATTCACAATGTTAGGTCAAAACGTTACACACACGCGGAAAGTAAAACCGAAAGCAAAATAAATAACACAAGAGATTTTACGTGGTTCGGTTAATATTGCTATCAACCTACGTCCACGGGCAGCAACTAGGGTTTCGTATATTATTAGGTGCTCAAAGAATTACAAGTACAATGAGGATTATTTATAGACTAAACCTAATTAGAGAAATCATCTAATTTCGGTAACTGCCTAAAATAAGAAATTAGGGTCGGCTGCCTCTAATGTGTAGCAGAAGCCTACATCTCAACAGCTTGCGGTGATATTTTCCACTTAAGAGAGAAGTAGTAAAAGAGGATCTCTTGACTTCGAAGAGAGAAGCTGATGATCTTTTAGTTAACATCTACTTCAGCCACTATAAACCTTTGTGTTCATGTAGTGACATCTTTTTTCCATTTATCTCTTTACATTATAAAATTTACTGCAATTGTTTCTAATAATCTTACGAAAACCAATCAGAACTACAAATCTTTGTGTTTGTGAGTGACATCTTTCTTCCATTAACCGCTTTACAATAAAAAAATTATTGCAGTTGTTTCCAATAAGCTTAGGAAAACCAATCTGGCATACAAACAACATATTGAACCACCCCCAGGTCACTAGTTGTTCTTACAATTGCTATCTGAGCAAGTTTCTCCAATTTTTTAAACAAAATTATTTTTACAGAACTTGATCTATGGCTCGAAAGAACTATGTTGAGGGGTGATTATCATAAGAGCTCCATTGATAGGATTAGAGAGCTTCTTCTATTGGAACCGAAAATTTCAAGCTTATGGTATGGCAAAATACGTTGACTTGGTGATAACTGAAAATGGTGATAAGGCACCAACTAGATATGATGAAAAAGGGAAAAAAAAACATAATACCTAAAGAATGAATTGCACCAAAGTAGAAGAAAACTTTTTCTTAAGAATTTTGAAGCAAAAATTACTCTTTACTATGTCACATCAAGAAAAGAGTAAGAAAGAGTTATCAAGTGTAGAAGTTCCAATGACATCTGGAAAAATCTTGTCACCAACAAAACAAAAATGCTTGTACAAAGCAATTTATGGTCTTGACGATGAGAACATACATGTTTGTAATGCTAGATTTAATAATTTTATCACAAGTATGAAGGCTTTAGGTACTACTTAACCCAAAAAGAACTATATGAGGAAGTTCTTGAGAGATCTTCATCCCAAAGCCAAGGTGATTGTAATTGAAGAATCAAAAGCCTTGAACACACTTCAACTTGAAAGGCTTGTTGGCAATCTGAAAGTGTATGATCTCATAATAGAGAAAGAAAGTCAAAGGAAGAAAAAGTCAAGTGAATAGATATCAAAGCCAAACACACAAAGAAGTCCCCAAGTGAAGAGGTTGTGACGATTTTGAGTCCAAGAGTGATGGTGATGAGGATTATGCAATGGTTGTTCGCAGGTTCAAGATGAAAAGGAAAGGAGCCATTGATCACATAGGAGTGAAAAGAAAGAGAATATATGGTAGTGGAGATCCCAACCATCTTATTGGTGATATCCTAACATGTCATTCAAGAAGATGAAAAAGTACAAAGAAATTCATTGGTAGAGCGTGGAGGACGGTAGAGATGCAAAAGATGATGAACAAGGAGATTTGTATGGCTCATGGCACCAATGAGGCGCAATTTGATTTCTCTTATTATGATAAATATAAATATCCCGGTCCATATGAGGAGTTGAGAGAAGCATGTGATAAGTTATGTGGTCATAGTTAAAGAATGATATCAAAAAGAAAGAAGTTGAAAAAGAAATCCTAGAACTCAAAAACTTGGATGATGTTTTATTTCAAAATGTTAATGATGTACGAAAGAAAATGAGTCCTTGAAGAACAAGACCAAGAATTTAAAAAAATAAACAAACCATTGCAAAATTCTAAGAAAGTACCAACACATAGAATGACATGTTAGAAAATTGAAAATCACAATGTGTTGAGTGTGGTTTGGGTTTTTCAAATGGTTTGAACAAATGATGAGTTACAACTCCCAAACCAATCATCTTTGTTAAGGAAAAAGGCCAGGAAAAAGTCCATTGGAAAGTACAAGTGCACATGATCATCGTCCTGCACCTGGATTTTTCAGATTTCAAATTCCTTACCCAAGGGTCATGAAACTTATCAGGGAACATCTATTACATGTGTAGAGAGTGAAGCAATAAAAATTTTTTACACTCCTAATTCCAGACATGGTATTGGCTCTGCAAAGATTTCATTCAAAAACAATGACATGTCTAGGAGACAAGTTCAATGCAACTCTTAGCATAGACATCATAGTTTGGAAACAAAAGAAACTTTCATTACAAATATCCACTCAAAAAATAGAACTTTGATCCTAGATGGGAAACCATCAAAGAGGAACCTTTCAAATTCAACTTTTTCATATCGATAGAAGCACTTTTACAACAACATAAATCATGATTTTATAATCTAGCAGGGAAGTAAAAAAGGGATCTCTTGCCTTTGAAGAGAGAAGCTAATGAAGAAAACAGTTTGTGAAGGCAAGAAGTGAACTAGAGTGAACTAGTTAACACTCACATGAACCACTATCAGAGTACAATGTTTCCAATCCAAATGAAATGCAATTTCAGACCGCTCCCATTTTGAGGTTAATTTCCATCAAAGTGGATAAATTCCTCACCAAAAAGAAAAGCTGTAAAAGAAAAGAAACAATGGAACAGCCTATAGTAATAGTGTTCAAGTAGTGAAAGGGCCAGACAGCGCCTTAAGAAAAAGCTCCAACCAACAAATATTTATAAATTAGGTGGTGTTCTGCGCAACGACCCAACTAACCTGAAAATCAGCTAAATCATGGTGAATCTTATATGATAACTCATTATCATTACTTATAAGGAGCTCATAGATTTCAATCAAAACCTTGGCAGATGGATTTATAATCTCACTCTTCAAATTTTGATATCCTCATCAACCTAAATTCCAAATTGTAAAGATGCATTAGTCCATCCCGCAACCAATGTATTACAGGATTTTGCATCATATTAACCCATCCCAATATCATAACCATGAATCAAAATATATCAAGGTGACATTAGCTCTAACCATAAGCAATGTGGCCTTTTGGTAGAATCAATGACTCCAGCTTTGATGCAAGACAAGCAACAATGTATCTGAGATTGCTTTAAGATAACCAGATGGGAACTAATATTAAACTTAAACTAAGTTCCTATATATTGTATATGATACAATGCTTTCTTAGAAAGCTAATTCTGATGTAGCTTACCTTCACCTACAAGAACCCTAATCGACAACTGCAAACGGATAATATTTACCAATCTCTTATTTATTGCATCAACAAAAATAATTAAATAAGCAATTTGATAATACATAATTTGAAAAGAAATTGATGTACCTTGATATAACCCTTTTCTATTAGAAACTTGGCAACACCAAGATGATACGGAAACAGAAGTCCAGCAGCAGAGAAACTAAACCCAGGGCTCGTCACCGCCTTCATTTTTCTCTCCGCTTCCACATCCTTCAACCTCTGCTCCCATACCACGTCTCCGTCGTCCACCACCGCCGCAATCTCCTCCTCTTCCACCTCTTTCCTATTCCTTAACCTCTTCCAAAAGTATGACTCTTTTTTACCATTCAATTCCTCACCAAACATCCTAACGTTCTCCCCAGAATCCAACCTCTGTTCCATAGCATTCCTCCTCTTAATAATCCGAGACGCTATACCTAGAAAAAGCTCCCCCGTTGCCACCGCTAATGACCTCTTCTCCGACGGTGGTGGTATCAATGGCGGTTGCTCGGAGGCGGTGACGTTGTTAGGGTCCTTTGAGGTGGCTTTTGAGGAAAATTGTAGAATTGGAGGATGACGGAAGAGTGTGGTGGGGGGATTAGGGTTAGGTTTAAACGACGTACGGTGGCAGAGGGTGGAATTGGAAAGTGAAGTTGCCATCGGAGAAGAAGAGGTCGGTAGAGGACGGCGGAGGTTGTTATAAATGAAAATTTGGACGGCGGTTTTCGTGTATATACCCATTATTTTATATTCCGTTATTATATTAATTTTGTGTCCAATTTATATGGTGACGTAAACAGTTACAGGTTTTTTTTTTTTTTTTATGCGATGCACTGATACTATTGTGAAATAAAGGGGTCGGTGATCTTGATAGAACAGTTTTCAAACTTAGTTATTATTTTATGATTTTTCCCCAAAAGAAAACATGTGATGGATAATTAAACATTTTATAAAAATACTAGACTAAATGTCCATGTAATACAGGGGTTGGTTTGGTTTAAAAAATAATAAATATTAAACATATTAAATAAGAGTTTATTTCACAGAATAGTAACCAAGTTTGAAAACTGTTCCACCAGGGTCACTCATGAGTTATTTCACAATGTGAAATAAAGGGGGAGAGTAACCTTTGTGGAATAGTTTTCAAACTTGGTTACTATTATATGATTTTACTCCTATTAAATAATAATGAAACATGAATGAAATGGAAATTTAAAAAATGACGATATACGAAATCAACACTCTAACAAGCGGTGAAAACATCGACGCGAGGGGGAGGGTAGACGTAACAGGAAAACGTAGTATCATGATACAAAGAGACTTGATTGTATTTTTATATAAGTTATCGATTATTATTGTTACAATTAGGGACAATAAAGTTAAGCTTTATTGGTTATAATTAAGAAAAGAATTTAAAATGATTATAAAATATTTTAGAATGATAAAACTAAGAATTTGGTTAAAAATGATATCTTGAAATATTATAAAGGGTAAATATGATATTTATAAATTAAAATGAGCAAATACGATATTTTATTATTTAAGATGAACATATATGAAATTATCTCTAATAATTTTGATTTAGTTTAAAGTCAAAATTGAATTCGATTTTGACAAAAAAGATCAAAATTGGATTTTTAATTTTATCAAAATAAATGGTTCAGATTTGATAATTAAAACTTTTATCTAAATTTAATAGCTAGGATCATCTAATATATTTTATTCAAATTAGTCTTTTATTTATATAGAAGAAGATTAGATTTCTTATTAATAATTATAGGTACATGTGTTTATATACTCTAATATTACTATATTAGATTAGATAAGATTATTAGAGATCTATATTATTTGGATGTTGAAAACTTATCCATTATATACTTATAAATAAAGAATTATTTAGTACATAATATTCTCTCTTCCTATTCTCTCTTCTTTTCTTCTCTCTATAATTCACACATTATGTGCACCAAAGTTCTAGAATGAGATGGAAGTTTACAGTGAAACTGGTTCATTTTTTATAAAGTTCACCCTTAATTGCACGAGGTAATTCTTGAACTATTTACTTATATTATCTTCCGTTATTGGAGATGAAACGGGACTTTTCTAAGTTGATTTTGTTAGGATCAAAGATTGTCACAATGAATTATTACGAACATACCGATAAGAATATGCTATACATGTCTCCATTAGTTAGACCTGAGTTTGAAACGTAGATCCGAGATTATGCTTTTCCTCAACCCAAAATTCTTAAAATTCTTCTAATGGGAAGAGAATGAACGTGTTGATTTTGGTGTATTAGGAACCATAATCCTAGTCATCTTTATATAGAGTTGTAATTAGCGTTCCCATTAAACCCTAAGGGTCCGTTTGATTCGCGAAATGAATATGAAGGAATTGGAATTTGACCAAGGAATTTGAATTCATAGAAATTGGAATTTGTGAAAAACTATATCTTGTTTGGTTAGTAAAGACCGGAATTGGAATACAACAAAAAATAAATTAGTTCAATACGTATAAACCAAAATAAATTATACAATCAACCGCCCACCACCCCCTACCCCCTCCACCACCCTACCCCACCCCTACTCTACCCCCACTCTACCACCCTACCCTACCCCTATCTCCACATTACCTTACTCCGTCTTACTTACCCTACCCTACTCCCACCCTACCCTACCCCCACCCTACCTACAACACCCCAACCACTTAACCTTCCCTACTCCACCTTACCATAACACACTCCCACCCTACTACTACCATACCCCTTT
>JAUEJL010130835.1:0-11294 GCA_032274825.1 Drosophyllum lusitanicum | reverse complement strand
ACGGTGTTGGTTCGGTTCGGTTCTAGTCGGTTTTCGGTTCGGTTCGGTTTTTCCGGTCCAAATGCTCACCCCTAGTTTTCGCAGTTCTCGTTTGAACTTATATATATATATATATATATAGAGAGAGAGAGAGAGAGAGAGAGAGAGAGATTGAGATTTTATTTCGGTATACATATATAGTTGATGCAATAAAGGATTGATACGGTGTCTTTTGTATTGTAATTGAATTCTGGAGGTGATCATGTGGTGCGTTTGAGCTTGGAATTAAAGACATCATAAAATTAGGAAAAGAGAGCATCATTTGTTGAGTATGTATCACATTTACGTTCAAAGTATTCTCAGTTCTACTACTTATTATCGTATGTTTGTGGGATTTCAACCTAAAACCAATTAGCAAGGATTGAAGTAACCCAGATACCAAGCATAATGCAAATTAAGTCACACGCGTCCAATATGAGATAATACTTAACACGCTCCCTCACGTGTGACATTCTTTTTTTATTTACACCTAATACGTGGATACTTATGGGTTACTTAAAGTGTGTGGCCGTTTGGCCAACCACTGGTGAACCTGACTCTGATATCATATAAGTTTGTGGGGTTCTAACTCAAACCCAATTAACAATAAGTGAAGTAACACATGATTCTTATTAAACATAATGCAAAGACATATACATTCAATGTAGAACAATACTCAACAATAAGTTATCATATGTTCAAGTGACAATTCTGAGGTATACCACCCTCACAAGTTATCAAAATCACATAACAAACTCTTGGGATGATCCTAGCGCACATCCTCCAAAGTGTATCCTTTGTAATAGTCTTAGTCTTGAGTCATGTAAAATTCTAAATATATAATTTGCAAACAATAATAATAATGAAGATGATAATGATAATGAAAGCTTATTTAAATTTAAAGTGATTATTAAATCCTTATTTTAAAATAAGAAAATTTAAAAGCAATATAATTTGAAGAGAGGTTCTATACTCTTTTACAAAATCTTAATTATTTTTCTATTTATAAGATCAAAACAAGTGTAAAAATCAATGGAGTGAGTAAGAAAATAGAATTAGTAAATTATATATATAATATTTTGATGAATATAAGAGGATGAAATAGTAAAAATAAATAGAGGTGGTATTTAGGTGACACATTTTCCCTTATCTAAACGACAAATAAAATATATAACTTTTTATTTGTATATAGAGCTTATATTATTAGAGTTGTGTTCAATAAAGTACATGTAAAAAATATAGTCTTAAAATTTTAATATTCAATCATAGGTGAATAGGTGATTCAGTATACAATTATATGTGATTTGTAAAAGCATCACATGTTAATTACGATAATACCACTCCGCCCAAAATTTTAAAATGCAATCTGGACAATTAATGTCATTGATCCAAAGGCTAAAATTAGTCCCTTAAAAATATGAATTAAGTATGGACTATATTGAACATTCTTCTATATTATTAATTTTAAAAGGAAAATGATAACCACAGCCTTAAGATAAGAATAAAAAAATGTTATTTTTAGTTTTTAGATATGACAACCTTGTTTCATGTATAAAAAATTAAAAACTAATTAAAAGGTAACTATAAAAAGTATGAAAAATTAATTATGAAGACATTAGTTGTGGTTGTCATTTTTAAAAACTGAAATTACCTTTTTTATTCTTATCCACAATCTTAAGAGTTATGATTATCATCCTCCATTTTAATAATTGGGATTTCTTAAAATAAAAATGCATAGATATGCCTTAAATAATTACATAATTGTTATAAAGTAGTTGGTAATAGTTGATGCATATTTATTGATCGAGAAGAGAGACGCGCAGGAAAGATATTTAAATATTATTATTAATTATTAATAAATTCATTATGTGAAAAGAGAATCCAATGCTTTGAGAGTTGTAGACTTCTGGCTTTCGAGGAATCCTAAGTAGAACCTCCTTTCTATTTTTATCTTCTAACATCAAATCTGTTTTTCTGTAAATGTGGTCTAAAAAGGAGAAATTAATTTTTTTTTCATGTTTTATGTTTTTACCTATTAAATTACGGCAAAGAATCTATGTAGCTAGTAACACCAAACTTAGATATTGTTCTACTCGTCGAAAAATGTTCAATATAGTTTATACTTAATTTATAGTTTAAGTGACTAATTTTAGTCTTTGGATCAATAGCATCAACGGTTCATATTGCATTCTAAAAATTTGGACGGAGAAACATTTTCGTAATTCACATGTGATGCTTTTACAAATCACATGTGATTGTATACTAAATCACCTGTGATTGAATATTAAAATTTTAGGACTATGTTTTTTACATGGTTTTTATTGAACACAACTCTATACTCATAAACTACTTAAATTACTAAACAATCAAATGACATAAATGTTCTTCATTTAAATAGGTTGTGAGTGTAGTTACATGAAACATTTATCCATTAAATTATAATTAGTGTAATATATTAATTATCTTTTTTTTTAATTTTAACATATGCCTTAAATATAATAAATGGGAGAATGTGTATAATGATTTAATAGGAGTATATAAAGGTATAAAACCTCTCGTCTAAAAAGATATATTTATGAATAAGTAAAATAAACCAAAAGATTAAATTGTAGAGTTTTACATTTTTAACATAAATACTTATAAAAAGAGCGGGAGAAAATGTGAAAAAATAAAATTTGGAAGGAATAAATAATTGTGATATAATAAAATTTGTATTTAGATCGGGTATTGTTTCTATCATTTTCATACTCATTTAGTCATTTATATTGTTCAAAATTATCGACAACGTGTAGAATCCGGTGATTTCTGTTGGTGATTTTAGTGTCATCAAAGCCATTTAGTATAATCGGGATTGACTTTGAGACTAGCTGGTTCTAGACTTGGTTATAATTCGGGTTTGGAGGTGTAGAGCGCACACTCGAATAAACTAAGTTAGTATCGGGATACGATACGGGGATCCGGGGGCTGGCCCCTAGAGGGGTTCCAAGGGGCAGCTCCCCTGGCGGGGTGTGGGGCAGCGCCCCGTAGCAAAAATTATTTATATATTCATATATATATATAAATGCGAATAACCGCCGCCCAACCGCCGCATGTGAGCCGCCGTAAACCGCCCATAACCGCCATATTTTATGGCCTATAAATAGGCCATTCGGCCATTGAGTTTCGGGACAGAAAAACCGACATACGAAATACGAAAAGGCGGAAATACGGAAAACGCGAAAGTATACATACGATATACGTACAAAAAGAATATGATTACAAGTCGTTATTCTAGCGAAATAGTCTCAAATAAACGAGAGATAAAGCAAAAGCATTCTGTGTTTAGGATTTGAATAAAGCCTGTAATTCAAATCGAGTTTCTTGGATTATCCTATATCTGAATTCGTGATACCCCAGGCAAAAGGGTCGAATTACAGATTACGGAAAGTGTATTGAACACGATCCACGAAATTATCCAAGTTATATTGTTCTTCTTACCTTTTACAAACCCTTTCCTCCAACATTCGGCCTAGTTCTTGGCCCACAAGGGCTTATTACGATTCCAGCTTACCAAAATTAAGATGTTGTTTGTTGCCGAAGACATAAATGTCTTATGTCTTATTTCATGTCTTCGGGAGAAGATGTGGTTTATAAGATCTTAAGTCTGAGAAGATTTGCGAAAAAAAGACGTAGTTTTTATATTCTCAAAATAAGCAAAAATAAGACAAAATAAGGTTTTATGTTTGCGAAAAAACAAACAAGCTTATTAGAAACGTCTACGGATGAGCAGGCGTTTCTTTGTAAAAACAAACAAGTTTATCAGAAACGTCTGTGGACACGTAGACGTTTCTTTAAAATAAGATCTTATTTTAAAAAACAAACAGAGCCTAAGTCTAGCTTACTTTTTTAGCCCAGTGACTGCCAGCGGCCCAGCTCAAATCTACCTCTATTAAATTAATTAATAGCCCATTTTATGTCTTAGTTTTACGCTAGAATCAATTCCCAGCCGTAAGCCGAACGTATAATGGACATCAGGCATCAGCCACGCAAATTCCAGCTCAAAACTTTAAGTTTTTCTTTTTCGGTCCACAAACAGACAGCAAAGCCCTGCCACTAACCCAGCTTCCTGGCCCAGTTTACCCAAAACTAGCCCAGTTTCTTGGCCCTTTCTTTCTCATGTGGGCCTCCACGAAAGTTCCAGCCCAGCAATTTAAACTGTCATCTTTTTTTCCTTTTAACTGTCAACCCACATAGATCTTTTTATGGTTGAGCATATTAATTTCCGCATACAAAATTGTTAATCCGGCCTACTTCAAAATTACTTTAGCCCACGAAAATAGTAGTTTGCTCTATGATGGATCAGTGGCGATGCTTCAGAGTTTAGGACATGTTGAAAAACTCTTCCATTTTTATCTTTATCTTTTTCGCTATTTCTTACCGTTTTGCGTATTTTTTCACTTCAAAACCCTGAAACGCAGATTGTAACAAATTAAGTCATAGTTAACGTAATTTACTATAAAAATACATCAAAGAATGAGATATTAGATATAAATTATATGCTTATTTTAGCCGATTTCATTACTTAAAATATATAGACTTTACTTAATTGTTGAAATTATTGAATAAAAGGTCTAAGCATATTTTAAAAGTATAAACCTAAAGAAAGAAAAGAGACAAGTGACTTGTCATTATGTTAGGTTTATCATCACTTGTAGGACTGACTCATACGCTATGACTATTTCAAAACTGATGAAGATCCATGGGTGTAACATGCCCCACTTTCTATATGTCTTCTCTATATATGTGTAATGATCTGATCGATCCATGGAAATCTGACGAGGTGCCATCCACATGAAAAAATTAAGTTAACATTAATATCAATCAGGAATTGAAGAATGAAATACTGAATCAAGATTCAAGAAACTCTGACAGTTCACATTTAGTTAATGAAGAAAGAAGGTGGAATCGATGAATCATGTTCATAAGGCAGTTAGGAAGATTGCTGAATCATGAGTAGTGACTACATGTGTTTGAGTGAAATTGTGAAAGGGTGACCAACGGATCAAAATCAAAATTCAAGAAATTCAGAGTCAAGAAATCATTCACAATTTAGATTTTAGAAATCAAAATCGAAATACATAACTCAAATTCTAGGTCTGTAGTATCCCAGATATTCAGACATTTACAGATTCAAATTATGAAGGTTGTAAATTAGATAGGAAAAGAACCACCGGAGGATATCAGCTGCTAACAGGCAAATTAATTAGTTTGTGTAAGATCCCCAAATTTTAAAAGATACTTAATTACTAAAATCATATTAAAAACAAACATTTATTCACCTAAATAATTCATCCAAAAGTGACACATGTTCAAACTTGGTCCAAAACATTTGCTGTTTTAAATTAGGAAAAAAATGGTGCGAAAGTTGTCTAGTGTCTTTCCCTCTATTTGTAGACATGGTACCTACCGAACCTGAAAAATATAAATAACCAACGGTGTAAGCGAAACACTTAGTGAGAAAACATAACATGCACATTACATCATCCATGAACATATCTGCGTATACAAGTTGACACCATCTTAGAGAGAGCGGAGCTGAACATGATCATCGTAGCAACCAGTAATGAGGCTGAACTTAATATAGTCTCATACGAGAAAGAAGTTGAACTGAACATTTTTCCAAATGAGAACGAAGCTGAACTGAATATACAACACATGCCATATACATACATACATACATGACCTAGCATCATAAAATGTAGGTTAGTGTAGCTCACATGACTGGCTGCTAAAAGCTGAAAAATGAAAGATTGAAATTGGCACTCCTTGGTCACTGATCAACCTACACATAAGTTAAAACTAATAAGCATGAGTAACTGACAACAAAGGTCAACCTTTGTCAACCCTACCCCCAAAATCCCACTTCGCGAACTTCACACCCACACAAACTAACTTTGTGAGGTCTTGCCCACACTTTGCGAGCTCACTCAACTCTCCAACTTGAGTTTAGCGAGTCTCTCCACTGCGCTAAACCTTCTTAGCGAGCCCATAGCGTTTTGCAAGCCTTAAGGCCTCACCATCTTCAACAATGCGAGTTAACCAACTCGCCAACCTTACCTATGTCGCGCTAAAGTGCTTCTAAGTTGCTAAGTTCAAATAGTAGCATTCTTTTCTGATAAATTGATCAATGGGTTTTAGGAATCCAATCTTAAGAGTTTTCTTGAAACTAATTATCAACAACACCATTTACCAATCCATTAACATGATTTTCTAGATCAATTTAACATAAGTTTATAAACAATCATCCACTAATCAAAATCAACCAAGAACCCTAGCTTTAAGACCTATCATCTGATCCTTGAAAACTCTATATTTCTACAAGATTGTAATATAGAAATCTTACTTTGACAACGGGCAATTAATATATATATATATATATATATATATATATATATATATATATCCTTCAACGAATTGCATTGAAATTGCCTAGAACTTTACTAACTGAGTCCCTCCTTCCTGCCTCCTTGATGCCTCACAGATGAAGATTGAAGACACACACACGCTTATTCATGCTTTTTGACTTTTTCTGCCAACGTCGGGATTAGCTAACCGTAACTTCCCCTTAACCCTCTAATGGGCTTTTAACTGGGCTGGACCTAAGAATTGCTTTATGGCACATAACCCCCTCAACTTTACTTTTTAGATTGTAACCATTTAAACCTTCTAATTTCCCAACTCATATTTTAAATAGCAACTAAAATAATTCTATCTCGGTGACTTTATTAATGAATAAATAAAATTGTATTACAACGAAAATTGGGAAGTTACAGTTGGAGCAACAAGGAGTAACAATCGGTGTCAACTTCTACTGTTAAAGCATTGCTGTAGCAACTCCACTACCCAATCTTATTTACAATAAACACTAACATCTTATCTCTCTATCTAGCCAGCCATAATTTTCTAATCCTGCATTAACCTTTCCTATTTCCACTCCAAAAACCAATGAACATGACCCTACTTTTATTCCACCCTTTCATCATTCACACAATCCCCCTCTTCATCTGCTGACCTTTAATCTTGGAAGACATTACATGTTAAATAAATAAACAAGTTGTATTAACATATTAAAAAAACTTCATCATATTAGATATGTTTTTAGTTAGATTATGTATGCTTGAGCAACTTGTCAGTTAATTTATTTTTAGTAAATTCTTAGCACTCTTTTAACTTGAATAAAATAAATATAAAATTTCTTATTTAAAACAACCTTTTGATGAAATATAAAATTTCTTATAACAATTGGATATTAATAACACTGGAAAGGATGTTATTTAATTTGATATATGATAATTTTGTGAAGTGGAATTACCTTTTTCGAGCATGGCTTTAATAGTTGCTTACACCATATGAACCTAACTCCTACTAATCATTCCACTTCAATGAAGTCAAATTTTAAATAGCAAACATACCATTTGTGCTTTCCTACTTCAAATCTCTCTTAAAGCACCTTTAATGTCAATACTAAAATCTTATACAATGTAAATATAAAAGTTAGTATCATTTTAGTGTTATATATATATATATATATATATATATAGCTCAAACGAGAACTGTGATAACTGTTTAAACATCATTAATGACTTATTAATAGGGATATTTTAGTCATTTATATATTTTTCTAATCTTGAATTGCATCTGAGTGGACTGTCATTAATATACGGGACTTGATTTATCCAAAATACCCCTCATTAATGCTTCATCACTGAGCCATTAAAATTATTAACATTAGTCATTAATGAGCCTATCATTAGCCATCAAAATTATTAACCTATCGATTTATTTTAATCAAAAGTCAAGATTGGTTATCGTAATTCTTATACGAAAAACGGTTCTCGTTAGAACCCTCCTCTATCTTTAATCTTTAATATATATTAAATACAAAGAGTTATGATGTCATCGTTTTATGTAGAAAAAATTCCACCAATCATCCCTTTTTATTTTCCCAAATTGCTTACAAATTAGTTATTTCGTCAAATGCCACTGTTAGACTTTTAGGTGATTTAGTTTGTTAACACTTAAATATATTAATAAAAACATTTATTCAAATAATTTAGCATACGCGTTTACTTATTTTCGTGGTTATTTATGTAAACATATATACCAACTGGAATAAATTTAAAAATTCTAATTTGATTATAAAGAGGTTTTACAAAAATTTTAATAATGATGTTATGTATGAATTTATATTTTCTAATAGATTTACTTATCTTTTAAAAGAAAGTTATATCCATGTATTTTACAATTGTTTTGTTATATATGTTAGTATTCTTTTAACACCATAAACATTAAAAATTTACTTAACTATCATTATGTTTATATATACAGGAGGTGTTAAGCTACTATATATATATATATATATATATATGTGTGTGTGTGTGTGTGTGTGTGTGTGTGTGTGTGTATATATAAGAAAATTGCTTCTCATTAATTTAACTTACATAATAACTTGTAGGAGCATTATAGGATCCAAATTGTATAAGTATCAAATGTATTGAATCAAATCACACAATAGTTATAAACTTAATGTAATTGTAATTGAGAGAATACACAAAAAAACATATACAGTATTTGTATATTGAAATGCATGCTTTATTGATTTACGGCAAAATAAAAAGATTATATACCCATATGATATTTATATATTCTATCATATACTTCTAAAAATATACAACTAGAAGGAAAACTTAAACTAGAATAGTAAATAAATATAACTTAGGTCTAACAACTCTCTCACTTCCTTGCCTCCCCAGTCACCACCACTTATGAAACCACCAATTGTTGTAGGCGTCGACTAAAATGGGGGAGAGAGAGAGAGAGAGAGAGAGAGAGAGAGAGAGAGAGAGAGAGAGGCGGTGACCATGGAGAATGAAGGTGGCCAAGCATAGTACGTGGGTTTGCAAAGCATGGTTGACTGAACAACTCGGGTCCAAGTCATTTCAAGATCAAAAGGGCTTACTGAACCACTTAATTATTTAACGTTGAAAATGCTCTAAACTAAATACAACTTTAATTATTTCTTAACGTTTTATTAATAAACTAAGAACGCAGAACTACAAGATTTAATTATCACATACAGGCCGGGTACTACTGTGGCGTAGCCAGTGGTATAGGGGTTTTACCCCATAGCTCAGGTCTTGGGTTCGAGTCTGAGCAGTGGGGGTTTTTCTATAAAATGGTGGAGGGTATTACTCCCTCATGGTGCGTGGCTTGCGGCTCGTATACTGTCGTATATGGATGTCACTGCGAATCCAGCCCACTAAATTCGCTATTCAAAAAAAAACATACAGGCCGGGGTACAAACTAACAGCCAATAAGCAAGTATATATGGTAAAGCTATGCTATGGTATCGTGAGATAATTAATTAGCTACAGTGAGGGACTATTTCCGGATCGAATAATATATAACACAAACTTAATTAACAGATGGAAACACATATATGATATATGTACATGTAGTTGATGAAAATTATTTCATCTACATATGAACAAAATCCACATCAATAATGAAATAACCTAACTAACTAATTAATTAGCCAGTTAACTGCTCGATCGCTTGTTGCCGGGAAAAACATATTTGTACTTAACTCTTCCTGCTCACCATCCATCATCCAAAAACTGTTCATTGAGTAATCCCATATCTGCGGTGTAAACGGTTCGATTGCCGGTTTAATACCATTATTTTCTAACAAATCTATATCTTTCCATATCTCATCCATTGAATATATCCCTTCTTGCTCTTCTTGATCACTAGTTATAAATTTATCATGTTTAATCGTCGTATTACTGCTGTTAGTTTTGCCTCTAGCAATTGGCACCATTTCTATTCCCCCGGTATCATAAAAGCTTCGCTCTTTGGTCTCGGCCATGGGCATGAAATCGACATGAGGGTCGTTAGTACAAGTTGATGAGGAGGAATTAGAGCTATTTGAAAATGATGAAGATGGAGATAGCGTTCTTTTGCTTTCTTGAGCTTTTTTCCGCATATGAGTCCTCCAGTAATTTTTGATCTCGTTATCAGTACGCCCCGGCAATTTTCTAGCAATTCTTGACCATCTGCATTTTTAATCATGACAATAACATTTTAATTATATACTAAGATAACTAGTCTAGAACAAATTAGAAAACATAAGTTCAAATTAATTAAATCAGCTTAATTATACCATATATATCCAAGAATGCTATTCAAGCCAAAGCATTTAATCTAATGAATCAGCATATATACTTTAAGACAAGATAGACTCATGGGCAACCATTTAAAAAGAATAAAGAACAAAGCAGAACTGCACAAGCTCGATAGTATAATTATACTCTAATTAAATTAAATATTTTAATAAATAATATAAAAAGATCAAACCTATTTCCCCATTTCTTATGGTACTCAAGAACAAGCTTCTCTTCATAAGGAGTCATCCTTCCTCTTTTCAATCCGGGATGAAGATAATTCACCCATCTTAGTCTGCAACTTTTTCCGGTTCGTTTTAAACCTGATAAACGTGAAATTTCACCAAAGAAAATTTCCCCAAAAAAGATTTGTTTGGGGTAGAACAAAAGGGCAAAAAGAAAGTTAATTCTTTTGTTTAAAGAAATTAATTCTTTTTTTTTTTTTGGCTTCTCCTTGAACAATCAAAAATGGAAACCTTAGCTATCTATCTATCTAAACCTAATTTTTGATATTTGTATCTAGATCTCCCGCCACCTTCAAACCTGAAACTTTCGCTATGAAATCCCAACGACGATCACCGAACATGTTCACATAAAATATCAATTGAACATCTTCATGTTCGGTCCATGGACCTTTTCTTAGGTTTTCATCTTCTTCTATATGATTCATTTTTGCCCTTTTTTTCCCTTCTTTTGCTTGAGCTTTCTCTCTCTAACTCTTATATATTCTCTCTCTCTCTCTTAATTAATTTGAAGCTTTTTGCTTTGTGTTTGCAAGCTCTGGACAATTTCATATTTATAGGTCGTATAACGTTTTTAATTGTAGTGGGAAGGAGACTGGTTAGTGGAGAGTGGAATTTTGTGATAATGTTTTAAAATCAATCTATCTCCACCCAACGACCGAGTGTCTAGCACGTGCTATCTAGTAAATCGTCTAGCCATGTTTATATATATATATATAACGAGAACTGTTTTTCGTACGAGAACTGCGAGAACAAATCTTGGCCGTTCATTTTGGATAATGGAATTCATGGATGAAGAGCGTGGGGGGATTGAGTGTGGCATGGTGCATGT
>JAUEJL010130824.1:0-11295 GCA_032274825.1 Drosophyllum lusitanicum | reverse complement strand
CCATTCAGACCGAAAAGTGGATGTTTAAGGCCCATCTTGGTCACTTTTGAAGTTAAAGGACCAAATCGGAAGAAATGGTAAAGTTATAGGACGAATTTGACAATTAACTCTATTTTTTATAAGCTAGTTTTTTCGGCTTATTTTCTGACTTTTAAGCTTATTATGAG
The DNA here is from genome assembly GCA_032274825.1 of Drosophyllum lusitanicum. Lineage (NCBI taxonomy): Eukaryota > Viridiplantae > Streptophyta > Magnoliopsida > Caryophyllales > Drosophyllaceae > Drosophyllum > Drosophyllum lusitanicum. Next base: position 11,128 of record JAUEJL010130824.1, on the reverse strand, counting down.
TTACAAGAAGAAAATAAGTCGGACTCATGAAAAATAAGCCGAAAAAACAAGCTTATAAAAAATAAGTCCGGAAAATAAGCTAAAACAAACACCCCTTGATATGAACTGAACCACTTATAAAAATTAAAATTTATATCTTTTTAAAACCTAAAATATTGGATCTTTACTGATAAATAATTTTGCAAATAAATATTTTTTTAGGGTAAAAATTGTCTTGAAAATATAATATTTTAGCAGTATTTACAATCAGTTGATCCAGATCTTGTGTATGAATTATGAAATATTAATTACAAAAACTAGCAATTAACCATGTATTAAATATTAATTACATATCGGTTAAAGTGAAACTCACACTTTAGTCCCTACCGTCACTACCACCATCTCCTTCACCACCATCTGTTTCCGAGCATAGCAGAGCAGAGCAGAGTTGAGTTGGAGTTTTAGCAGCAGATTTGCTTTCAAGAAACGATTTTGCTCGAGTTTAAGGTGAGCTAGATCTCTTATCATAATTAATTCCACTATATCTTTTTTAAATATATCATCCGCATAATTGTCGATTTCTTTTCACGATCATTCGGGTATCTAATACGCATTTACCGTAATTAAGTACCATAACATTGTGACAACTGATGATGTTGTTTCTTTGCATGTAAATGGGTTCCTGATTGTTATTTTCTATAGCAAAATTATTGACCCTTGTTTGAAAGTACTTGTTCTCTCACACAATGTGCAGAAGGAAAACAATTTGACTTTAAATTGGCAGTCTGATCTTTTTTTACTATACTCTAGTTTATAGATTCTTGTTGTTGGAACTTTAGAACCCAAAACCCCTTTTGTCAATTCACCATTTTGTAGATTTTTTTTAAAATTAATAATCGATTTTTTTTAAAGTTTTCTTCGGTCAATTTTATTTGTGTCAAAATAAAACCTACCTTGTGCACTTGCAATTTTCATAGGATCCTTCAAGATCTCCATGATAATGCAAGCCTATTTCTGGGCAAAAGATAAACTAATATGTTAAATCGAACACCTGGATGTAAGTTGGAACTTTTAATGAATTGAAATAAAATCACTGAATATTCTTTTCATGTAAATTAGGGGATGCAAAAAGTTACAGGTTCTTATACCAGGCATTCTTTTGGAGAAAACTACATCAGCTTCTTTTTACACTCGCTGAGTTGCTGTTAAATGAAATTCGAAAATCTTTACTGTCTTTTTGCACTACTGGACCCTCAGTAATTTAATATCCATGACATACTAGTTATTCAAGTTTCCGGACGTCTACTTCATTGCTTCATAGTTTTATCTTGCTGTGAGGTTTCTGCTGACATGATTGGTTGCTTGATACCATACTGTGCGTCTGTGCACAAACTATTGGGCATGCATTTAGGCTTCTTTCAATCAAGGAATAACAAAAGCTTCATTCTTTGCTATTTTTATCTATCTCATGTTAAGTTTGAAGTGATAAACTAAGTGATGTGCAAACTCTTTAATATCATGATCAATTTACATATCTTCTCTTGTGAGAACCTTAATTTCTTTGATTACCTATCTGATTCAATCTTCATAACTGCTATTTCTCTTGGTAGGCCCTAAGGCTTTGGTATCAAAAGGTGGGATTAGCACATCTTGGAGTATGTCATGTAATAGTTCTTGATATCAACATATTACCAACATTAATGAGATTCCTCTACATCAGTACAAAAATATGTTAGGACAAAACTGCTATTAGTTTGTCATAGGCATAAGTCTTGGTTAAGAAAGGGAGGCAATAGGTTAGCTGGGAATAAAGATGTCACGGTTGTTTTCATTTACAGACATTGATATAATGATTGAGCATCATGGGACGAGTTTACATGGCAAATATAAGTATTCTTTCAAAATTTCAAATAAATGCTGATATTTGTTAAAGGTGACTATGTGAAACTGCTATAATATGTGTTCCAAGTTAAGCTGGACAATCTACATAAGGGTCTTAATTTGTTGGATATCTATTATGATCTCACATTGGCCGGAAGTATATTATGTTGTTGGCTTATAAGTCTAGGTGTCCCGCAAGCCAGTTTTTAGGGGTGAGTTCTACACTTAGGTTTATGGTGTGATACGGGCCTTGTATGGGATGGGTTTGTATCAATTGGTATCAGAGCCATCCCCATCTTTCAAGGTTCCAACACTTGGAGTGGTGACCTATGGAGTGGTGGCTTTGACCCGAAAAGAAGGGTGTCAACCGTGACCAATATAGCCGTGACCAACGAGGAAGTTGGTCTTTCAAGCGTGGGGTATTGTTACGATCCCATATCGGCCTAAAGTAAATTAAGTTGGTGGCTTATAGGTCTAGGTGTCCCCTCCCACTACAAGCCACTTTTAAGGGGTGAGTTCTACACTTGGGCTTATGGCGTGATACAAGCCTAGTATGAGATGGGTTAGTATCAATATCTTGTGTAGGATAGAGTGAATTCATCTTGTAGTTGAAAGCGAAGCGAGAATGGACCCACAAGATTGTGTTATAGTCTCTTTATTTAGGTTAATTGGTAAAAATATTTGCTACACTGGTATTTCTATAATCTAAATAGGTAATGATAATCCACGATTAAATAGGTAAAAAAATATTTTATTTATAATTAGATAACTCTATAAATAGGGATTGTGAGTTATGATTTATTATGCTTGATCTGATTAACGGTATAGGATTGAAATCAGCATCAGTGGGAGAAAGGGTTGCCTTTCAAAAGCAGGCTGAAGTTTGTATATTAGCAATATTTTCTTTATTTTCAATAAAATTATTAATTGTGTTATATCAGATTGCTGGTGTTAGTCCTTTTCATTGTTGCATCTCAGTGTTCTAGCAGCTTCTAACTGCAATCTTTCTCAAACAACAAATCATCACATTGATCTGTCTCTATTCTTTTATGAATTCCAATATCATTCATTTACTACCATGTGGCTAAATTAGCTCTATATTATTTTGTTTCAGATGAAGTAAGGAGCACAGAGTTCATTAATTTATTCTCATGTTTTCAATTTCTAAAACTGGATATTTAGAGCTTCTAAGTGCTAAGTAGTGGGGAGAATACTGCTCAACCTGTGCGAAACTTTTTTATACATACAGGAGGGTAATCTTTGAGCTGCAATTTCACTTAAAGGGTGATATTGTCATTCACCGATTCATAATTATTGCATCCTTTTTATGAAAGAATTCTGAACTTTTCAAACGTTAATAAAGCCAAAACAGGTTAAGAAGATGGACTGGTTCAGTTACGTTCTTGATAACCGTCAACGCTTAGCAATCCCTATTGGACCACGATTTCAAATTGATGTGCCTGAGTGGGATGACCCACCACAAAGGAAATATCCTCTCAGAACTCTAACCAAATCAGAATCTTCAAAATGGTTAGGCACTGTAATTTGGTCAAACAAAGATACAACCCCAGAAATCGAAAGAGATGTAATTGGGAGAGGGAGACCCAACCATTGTGATTGCCATGTCCCTGGATCCATCCTCTGTGTTAAGCACCACATCACTGAGAAAACAGCCTATCTTCAGAAAGATCTGGGACCTGCTTTCCAAATTTGGAAGTTTGATGAGATGGGAGGGGATGTTGCAAAGTTACGGAAGCAGTCTGAACAGCAGAAGTTTGCGTGTATTGTGAAAGCGAACCCAATTTCACAAGGTACTATTTTTTATAAAACTTGCATTGGAATGTTTTTTCATTGAAGTCACATAATACTAGGGGTGTAATCCTACTGAGCTGAACCCTGCCTTGATCAAGCCTAACTTGACCCTTAAAACTCAACCCGACTAAGCCTTAGTTTTCAAGCTCGAGCTTGACGAGTAATAGATACTCTCGAGTTTGACTTTGACCTGACTCGACTTGTTTCTTTAATAATGAAGTAATCAATTAGCAATTTGCATAACTTAATGATTTTGCATCATCGGTAGCACCTGCCCATCAGCATCCAATCACTAGTTTTAGCAAAGAATAGTCCTTTTCTAGGTGTCCATTTCGAGTATCGTAAGATTCTATAAACCGCATTAAGATCACCTTGAAATGGTGTGTGCATATATTGAATCTGTAAACTAACTGCAAACGCAATGTCCGGTCTTCTGTGTGACAAATAGATGAGCTTTCCAAAGAGTCGTAGATAACTTCCTTTGTACACAGGTTCTCCTTCAAGTAATTTCTTTTTATCTTGAAGTTCAATCGGCTTGTTACTTGGTTTTCATCGGTTCAATAGATCCAAGGTGCACTTTCTTTGACATTGATACGAACCCATCTCATACTAGACTCATATCATGCCATAAGCCCAAGTGTAGAACTCACCTCATAAAACCGGCTTGTAGGGGGAGGAGACACCTACATTTACAAGCCACCAACTTAATTTACTTTCGGCCGATGTGGGATCGTAACAATACCTCATGCTTGAAGGATCAACGTCCTTGTTGGTCATGGCTGGCACCCCTCTTTTCAGTTCCAAGCCACCACTCCATAGGTCACCACTCCGAGTCATCATTGGTCATGGCTAGGTTGTTCATGGTTGACATCCCTCTTTTTCGGGTCCAGGCCACCACTCCGAGTGTTGGAACCTTGCAAGATGGGGATGGCTCTGATACCATTTGATACAAACCCATCCCATACTAGGCTCATATCACCCCATAAGCCCAAGTGTAGAACTCACCCCTTAAAATCGGTTTGTAGTGGGAGGGGACACCTAGAATTATATGCCACCAACTTAATTTACTTTCGGCCTATGTAGGATCATAACAGTCACACAGAAATACCCTTCTTGTTCCTTGCAAATTCCATCCCTGGGAAATACGTCAATGTTCCAAGTTCTTTGACTTGGAACTCTTGTGCCATGAGGTTTTTAATTCTCGACATACAATGAAATTGTAAGCTGCTCACTTTTAGAGTGCTTAATAAACTTGGTAAGATGAGCATTTCCCGAAGTTTGAACTACCTTTAAGAATATGCCAAACCAAGCACGTGGAGACTGCTCAGACCATATAGGGACTTGTTTACACACAATCTTAGAGGCTGGCACATAAAGACTTCTTCAAGCTGATCATTTAAGAACGTGATTTTTTATGTCAGGCTGGTTTATACGCCAGTTGCTAATGAAAGAAGCATTCCAATAGTGTTCAGTTTAGCAACAGGAACACACGTTTCTATATAGTCGATGTCATACTTCTAGGTGAAGCCTCTCAGGCCTTACACCTTTTGATGGAACCATCTTCTTAACTTAATTGTGAATACCCATTTGCATCCAACCGTATTTCTTCCAAGTGGTAATCCTACCAAGCTTTATGTGTTATTCTATACGAGGGAATTTCATTGAGAACAACAACCTTCCATTCAGGAACTTGTAGAATGAAGAATACAAATTATAGTAAGAGACGAAAATGTTAATGCTGAGTAAGAAATGAAATCAGGGGTAGGGTGTTTAGAACACATCCTAACACCTAGGAGAAGATGTATTTGATTCTCTTTGTACATGAGTACCCGACTCTTTTTGCACACGAGGATCTACCATGGTATTCTGTGCTAGCGACGGTCTTCGTCTACACTAAACTTTTAGCTCCTTTTGTACTGAGCGTGTTGCTTTTTCCCTGTTTCCATGGTTGGCGTCATGATAGGACTTTGATTAGTTACTTGGATGAATTGGTTTGGTACTTTGTCTTAGTGAAGGAGGTTCCAAGGTATCTCAAGGACAACAAGCTTCATCATTAATCCCACCATGAAGTTTATGTGATGAGTAGTAAGGTATGTCCTCAAGAAAGGTGACAAAAACAACGATAACCTAGACACCTAGTTTTGATTGCACAGGGTCAAGTTTAGTAAGGGTTGGCAATTCAGGTCGGGAACTGGTTAATAGATCGTGTCATTTTCTCGTCAACCCATTTTTTACCCAATTTAATTTTGTGTCGGGTTTGGTTTGTATTGCTCTATTTCGTGTTTCGGTTTGACCCAATTTTTTTCGCAAACTTATCACATCATCAACTATTGGTAGGTCTAATAGAAAATATATGTACCTGAAATGAATAAACCGACCGAAAAGAGTTTGGGTTAATTTGTCAATTTATGTTGGTTTTTCGGTTTAATATTTTCTTATTCAATTATTCAAGTATTTCCCTCTAGTTTAGTACATGGCCTGATTTAGTAGGAGGCTCCCTCTCACTGACTTTGTGGCTTGTGGGTTGTGGCTCCCTGATGTGAAATCAAAGTTTTGGCTAGATTACATAAAATTTCAGTCCACAAACTTTCTGGGCTGACTCAAGAGACTGGAACAGGGAAGACTGAACTGAAAACAACAATAATGAATCTGTTCACAAGAAACAGTGTAAAGATAAGAATCCACTACTCTGATCTCTAAAGGAAATGAATCCACCAAGATTAAAGAGAAAGGAAACACTTCATACCACCAAGATTAGAGATCTATAAAGAAAAATGAAGATTTTCAGATAAATAAGAGTGTAATTCTCTCAATACGTATTATTAGCTGCCGATACAAATGAGGCTCTCTCGATATATAGAGAGCTCTTCTACATGTTAACCTCCAAACAAAAAAATCAAAAAACTGAGAAGTAAAGGTTTGCCCTTCTAGTACACAGATTTTCAGCCAATAACAAAATAACGGGTCCTGTTATCTGCACTGAAGCAGTGCAGTAAGAAATTCAGATATCGTAACTCGATTGACCTGTACTTTGTACTTATTGCTTGTGAGTCATCTTTTAAAGACATCAGCCACCACTCAGTTCATGATTTTAAAATTTTAGAAAGCATCAATAAATATTAGAAAAAAAGAAATATACAAGAAAAGAATAAAATATTCTAAAATGCACCCACATGGTCCACCAAAGTCCAATTCCTCAATTCTTTAGACAATATTTAAGGATACATGTATACTATCTTGTAAAATATTTAAGTCTTTTTATTAATCTTTTAATTTTAAGTAATTTGAATGTACTAATATACCCTTAATATTAAACTAAATAAAAATTATTATATAAAGTAACTATTTGGTTAAATAAACCTTCCAAAATAAAGAATTTTCATTAAAATCAAATCAATGCAAATTAACTTAATAATTAAAAAAATTAATAATTACACCTTTCATGTTAAATATTCTATCATATAATATATATATTTTAACTTAACTATTAAAAATTACGTATAACTACAAGTATTAAATCTAAATAACATCTAACCTACATTTATAAAAGTTTCTGGATTTTTTTAATGGGTAATATAATTTAAATAGCACAGAGTTATAATGTCAACACTTTTGTTGACTTCACCATCCATGTAAAATTTTATTGACCCGTTATAATTTATCCGTATCATGTAATGAGTAACTTAGTTTTTCTTGTTGCTTGATCTCTCTGTACATTACTAATAGGGCAAAATGCGTGGAAATACAAACTTTACCAATATTGTCATTGTATGCAATTAACTTTATTTTGTACCTAAAAATACATACAACTTACAAATTTGGTTCATTGTATACAATTGATAGGTTACCGGTTACCGAACCAAATTTGTAAGTTGTTTGTATTTTTAGGTAAAAAATACCGGTTATTTCTTTTATTTTTTGCAAGTAAGTTACCTATTGTCATAGCTAACTTGCATACAATGAACCAAATTTGTAAGTTGTGTGTATTTTTATATACAAAATAAAGTTGGTTGCATACAATTGCAATATTGGCAAAGTTTGTTGTATTTTCGCTCAATTTGCCCAAATATATATCTAATTCATTTAGAGATAATAAGAAGTTTTCAAATCTTTGGAAATAAACAAACACCATTTACATCGTAGAAGCTCTCACCGAATTAGATTTAGATGTATTAAGGGTTTTTTTTAAGTACTTCACTAACTCTCCATAAGGCTTCTCATAAGGTGTATTGTGAATAGGTTTTCTGAAACGGTCATCTCATGTCACAACTTGTGTTGAATTACTCCCTCCCGCAGCTTCATGGTATTGCTAAATAGTTTTATAACTCGAAAGTTGTCATAATTTCGAGTACCACCCTTGTACTTATAAATAGTGGCAATTTAGCCCTTTTAAAAATCATGTTTAAGAGGTTCATTAGCCGCCTACTACTCACCCCTCCTAGACATTGCCATGCCTCTATAGAAGTTGGTTCGAACTTACGGCTTTGCATCTCCCCATCTTTTTTAGGGAAATCTTTACTTCCTCCTTGTTAATCCTCATACACAAAACAGTTGTGGAAATGTTAAATGTCCTTTATGTACTTTACCTTACCACTGATGACTGAACTCTGTCATCCTCCCATTGTTCAATAACCTTAGGAAATAATCTCCCCATCTTTCCTTAATTTCCTCATCGTTACACTCAACCATTCTCATCTTTGATAATTTGACGTTTCCTAGATCTCGTCTTCTTCCCTAGCTTTTGCAAGTTTGTAGATATGATTTTCTAGTTCTTTGGAATCCATAATCATGTACATATCTTCTTCATAAACCTTTTGTTTCACTTTGACCGTGACTTTCTTTACTTCCCTTTTGGGTTTCTTATATCCTTCCTTTGTCGTAGCCCTGTCCGTTTCTACACTATTCCTAGTCCTTAGACAAGCAAGATTCCTTATATACCCTCCATGATCATGAAACCATTCCTGAAGTGTCCATGGCAAGCTCCATAAAAGTGTGAGCAATACAATTCAACCTCCATAAGATTCCTTAAATGAGTTCATGCTTTTTCGTTGATTTGATGGGTGTTTGAATTCAGTAATTAAATATATACATTATTCATCAAAAACTAAGCATTCAACAAAAACAACAAATAAAAATATATTTCTTTGCTTAAATGAAATGTTTGCATAACGTAAGTACACGAAAGTATGTATCATGGAGCATATTGGAAAAGAATATGAAGGGCTCTTGGAATTTTAGCTAAGAATTTAACATTAATTCCTAAAAGAGCCATAGAAATTGGAAATATGACATTGTATTAAAAGTCGTTTAATTGCTTCGACTCATTTAACAAGTTGAGATTCAAGAGACAAAATCATAAACGTGCAATCCTAGAGAAAAGAATTAGAGGTCACAAATCAGTGTAGGCTTGGTGTTAGGGACTGGAAATATGACATTGTATTAAAAGTCGTTTAATTGCTTCTACTCATTTAACAAGTTGAGATTCAAGAGACAAAATCATAAATGTGCAATCCTAGAGAAAAGAATTAGAGGTCACAAATCAGTGTGGGCTTGGTGTTAGGGACCTAAGTACATGGGCTACAAAAGTGTATACATAAAAACAATCATATTAGTTTATAGTTGTAGCTATAAAAAATAACTTTTATCTATTTTAACATGATAAAATAAGTAAAAGAAATCACATTACTTCCATAGTTTTATGACATGCACATGAACAATAAAACATCATAAATTACATACATAACTTTCACGGTCATTTTAGGTACATCAATTTCGACCAATTTTTATGAGGTAAATGTATGGTTATTCCAAAAAAACTACTATTAAGAGCATGAGAAAAACAATTTCATGGGCTCATCAAATGTGAAATTGTGTGACAATCTCATGGCAACTTAATTATTCGCTTATATGCCATGTTGCATAGTGGAGCTCGGCACATTTATTGACTTTATTTAACATTTATTTTATTTATTTAATCTTTACGGTCTAAATGCTAGATGAACTCCAATATAAATTTCAAGTTATCCTTTATCAGAAGAAAATACGCATTCATCGTTTTCTATATACAAGAATTTATTAGGTCTGATGTCACACTCATATCATAACTCATTTGAAACGTGGAAAGTATACTCCAACAATACTTGATAACAACGTAAAAGAAAATTGAAATGAACAGATATAGATTAGAGTGTCATTTACGTGGTGGACAACCTGGCCAAGTGACGTTCCATGGTGTCATCAACAAGATCCAGAAGATGCTCAATTTGCTCCATCTTCTATTTTCTGGATTGACAATCACATTATTAAGATGACAAATATCATCAAATGAAGCATAGGTGATGGCTGATCAGACCCAACTTATCACAAATGAAGCATGTCCAATTGTTTCATGTAAAGGAGAAAGAGAAAAGGATTTATTCTAAGTAACGACACTAACTATCAAAAAAATATGTATGAATAGATTATACAAAACAAGGGACGGAGGTTATGTCTATACACACCACTTTCTTTAGAGATTTTCTTTGCCATAGGAGGGTTTCCATTTCCATTAGCATGGTTCTTCATGCAAATTGTACTTTGAGGTGTACAACTGTACAACCTGAAAATGTGTGGTGAAAAATAACGTCATTCCAATCAAATACTAATACGTAAGCATAATAGGCAGACAAAGTAGCTAGAATGGGAGCAAATTGGTCTTTAAACCTGTAAATCAGAACATTAAAGCCTCATCTAATGATATTGGAAATAAACTGAAAAAAAAGGGTGACCATAATAGGGTTGTAAAAGACATGCAGAATGTTTGATGTCATTTTAATGGAAATCAAAGTTGAATGTCGTCTAATGGCAATAATCATATGTTGTGTTTACAATCACACGTAATTAAGAAAAAAGTAGTACAACAATTCTTTCACAATACAAGAAAGCCCAATACTCTTGATGGACTTAATTAACCATTTTAATTTGATGATAAAGTTTTAGGCCAAAATGTGGTAATTTAAGTAAAGTTGGCTGGAGTTTGCTTCTATATTAAAGCTGAAGTTCGATAAGAATTGAAACTGGGACAATCAAACATCTTTAAAGCCCTGAAGCCAATATATAAAAAGACTTAAAGAGCCTTAAGTTCTATCATTTCATACATCATCAGCAAAAAGATCTAGAGAGAGAGAGAGAGAGAGATCCAGATTGGATCTTGATTCTGGGAGTCAACAGAATAAACAATTTACGACTCCTTTGGTTAGATTGTTAGATTGTTAGTTTTTTACCTATTGTACATAGATAAGACATAAATTACGAAAAGATCCAACTTAGGAATTTTGTTAAATGTCAACAGACTAACAGTCAAACAAGAAGTTTTTACTAATACGGACAGGGTTACATTGTGTTAGCAAATAATGGTTTAAGAATTAGCAAACTTGTAGCCATGATTAGTAGTACGTACAGAACCTTAGTATGTTGT
>JAUEJL010130813.1:0-11295 GCA_032274825.1 Drosophyllum lusitanicum | reverse complement strand
GAGGGGATCTAACTGTACCAATTGGCGGTGGGCTATCGGTAAACCTTTGCTTTGGCAGGCATTGGTTGTATGTTCTGCGCCGAACCGCCGGTCTTCTGGATTATGTGATTGCATGTTTTTGTGTTGATTATTGTCATTGGCCGTTGTGATTTAGCTTCCTCTCACTTAGCTTCGTGCTAATTCCCCACAATTGTACTGTTTTTGCAGGTTCAGTCTTTGTGTTGTGTTTTGGGTTAAAGAAAAAGTTGATCAGCGCTCTGATATTGGTTTTTGATTAAAGACGAGTCATGTTTTATATTTGTAACACAACAAAGGATTCTATGTTTGATTTTTTTTTGAATGGTTGTAAATATTCGAGTTTTAAGTAATCCTTTCAATTATGCTTCCGCAACAATTTTAAAAAAAATGGCTTAAGATTTTGCGGTGTTACACACTCATTCGATGTGGGATGATACTCAACACGAACTCTCACGTGTGACGTTCTTTACGTCTAATACCTAGATAATTATGGGTTACTTAACTTACTTGGAGTGTGTGTGGGCGTCTGGCAACGACAGGTGAACTTTGCTCTGATATATGTAATGTAAGTATATGGGTTTCAACTAAAACCAATTAACTATATTTATATAGTAACTCTAGACCCCTTTTTAAATATATTATAAAGTCATACTTCTCTGTAGTAGGATAATACTCAACATTTATGAAATAAGAAACGGCTTAAAGTTTGACTAAGTACATGTTTCAACTAAGGCTGATAATTTTTAACACGACATGAAAAATTAGATTTTTCCACAACATCAAAATAAAAAAACAATATATAATTTAAAACAATTAAAAAAAGTAAAGTAACATATTAGTAATCAGTTCTATTTGAAAATTTGGATTTTGCCTTTGGCAGCACTTCAAAAATTTTGAAATAGATGTGTCGTACTATTATTCAAAATTAAAAGTAAATAAAAATTAATAATCTTAAGTAAAAATTAAGAAAAAGAGAGTTTGGAAATTCATAAACGTGGACCAAAGTAACGAACAAACCTATGTCAGGCTCTCAGAAATTCTGCCGATTCAAAACTCTCCTCTGTTGTCCACCATTTCATTGATCGTCAACCCATCGCTCACCATTTAGTTGTTCGTCGCCCACCATTTTCTTCGTCGAGAAATGGGTTCCATCTTCTGTAGTTGCACACCATTTCGTGGGGAAACGGGTTTCATTAAAATTTATACAAGTTTTATATGCAAATTTTTGTAGAAAAATGATAAACATGTACAATCCGAATTCTTAATATTTTCCGAAAAATGGGTCGACAAAAACATGACGCGAAACAAACATGAATTAAATAACATAAACTGAACCGTACACGAAACTAAAATGGGTCGATACGAAAATGAAAATTATTGAAATGACACGAACGCGTACATGAAACGACCCTAGCAAGCACTTTCAACGAGCGTAAGATAGAAATAAGCTTTAAACCTTGTGCTAGATGGAGCAGTACGTAATTAAACCTGAAAGAAAAACATAACTGAGTGGGAAGTAAGAGAAGAATCTCTTTCATGGTAGCTGATTTAATATCATAAAATAACAAATGTATATGCGGTCTCATGTGAAACACTTATTGATATTTAATCATATACATATATATATATATAATCGTCACCTGTGCAATCATTAACTATATATTTAAAGTAAGGATTGGAGCAATTTGGAAGGTCCATGAGCAGTCAAGGACCACTAGAGACTACAATATTCTTTCACTCGGTTACTATAATTGTTCGACTTAATTTATTACCAAAACATGCTCATATACATATGTTACTAATAAATAAATAAATTTTTAAACATGAAAAAACACTGCCTCACACATATGCTAAACAGTAATGAATATTGCAGCAAATGGAATTAAGAATCATAAATGATAGGATTTGGAAGGAATTGAAAACCAGAAAAGTTTTGTTTTCGTTTTTCATTTAAAGAAGGAAATGAGGATTTGAAGAGGGAGTTTAGGCTTATCTTACCTCAATTTTTATTCTCCAAAAAATGATAGAATTTATGTATTATATATTTAAAAAAGTAGAGTAGCTAAACAAAATGGACTTTTATAGTGTACATGAGGCCTAGTACTTATAAGTAGCAAACTACACATGCACCTCAATGCTATAAATACAGAAGGTGGCAAAGAGTTTATGCATCCATTGTGCTTCCTCAATTCTCACTACTACCTCTATATATAACATTACAGACCTTACAAATTAAGTTATAAATATCTCCGCATGGCGCATATCAAAATATACTCCTGCCTTGTGATTCTAATAATTTCTGCTAATGGAATTCTAGTGATCGAGGGAAGACACCTAAAACCCGCGAAAGACGAAGAATTTAATCGTAATAAAGTGCAACAACAGCCTTCACTAAATGCAGGCGATCTTCAACATTCGCGTGCAGATGGTGCTGGGCTTCCTGTTGCAGAAGAGAAAGTAAGACGACTGCCACAAGTAGCAAGCCGAAGTCAAAGAAACGGGAGCTACAAACCAGAATCTGTGAATGACTTACGACCAACCGCACCAGGTAACAGTCCAGGAGCAGGGCATTCATTCACAGAGCACGGGTTCGATACTCGATCAGCAGCCTATATTCCTCAGTCTACTACTCCAACAGGACCTGGGCACAGCCCTGGTGGTGGTCATTCAAAACAGGACCAAGGTTCTAAGCCAAATGTTTAATTAGATTTGGAAAAACGAAAAATTAACTTTGTGGTAATTTATGTGTATTTGTTAATTATGAATTCATTCCTTAGGGCTGAAGATTGCACCTTGCCCTCGAATTTTTTCATAGTTTAATATCGATCTCTTAAGGTAGTGGTTATATAATTTGGGCAAGGTTGCTATGGAATTGGTTGACGGTTTATTTCTTTTGTTTATAAAAGAAAATATATATGTTACGGATAAAGATATTTTTTTAGTCACCACAAATTTAAACTAAAAACAAGAATTGGATATTTGGATCAAACAAATGAGTCCATTGGGTCGAGATGAGACCGGTTCGTTTTTATAAACCGAAACCAAAATCACTAATGACCCGAACCCGTCAAAATCGAAACCAATGAATTCAGAATTTTTAAAATCGAAATTAGCGATTTGAGTTCAGTTTGATATTAAAGCCGCCCCAAATCACCTCATGTTTACCCGTAAATCATATATTTCAATCTTTTAGGATTGCATTAATATATGGAAGATCTAGCAACAAGTTCCAATAGGTGTACTGTTTGTGGATACGTGAAGCATCCATGACGGGATCGCGATTTAGGAATTTTAGTATCAAAAGTTTGTGGTAGTATTATAAACTGTTTTTCAAAATATATTTCGTGTCTTCTTTTGCAACCAGATGGGTCGTTATCTTAGTTGTTAAATAGTATTAAACTCCTCCTTCTACTTTTATATGTTACATATTAGCTTTGAATGCATAAATTAAGACGGGTAATTTTTTACATACGAAACATGATTTGCACTCGACACGAAAAAAATGACACGAATCTAAAAAGGGTTAAAAGCAGGTCGATACAAAAATAAACGGGTCAGGTCTAGGGTTGTCAATGTGTCGGATCTTGATCTAGATCCGATTCGATTTGCTCCATTTATATGATCCAACGGGGTAAACACTAGATACATTAACCCAATAAGTGATTCAATAGGTCGACCAATTTAATTGGATCACTACGTGGATCGATCCAAGATCTGTCTGGGTCAACCAATTTATTATTAAACTACAATTTTATTTTAACAACCACCAACCATCATCAATTGATCATTCACCACCGTCACCACCCACCACCAGTCATCGGCCACCACTGTCACGACCGTTGTCGCCGCCGCTGCCCCCCGTTACCGCCCCCACCACCCGCCACCGCTGCCACCACCACTACCTTCGACACCACCATCACCGCTGCCATTTACGACACCACCGCCTGTCGCCACCTGCTGCCACCGCCCTACCCACCACCGCCCTGCCGCCGCTCCCCTACTAGCGGCCGCCACCACTTGTGGTGGGGTGTGGGGTAGGGTAGAGGTAGGGTAAGCGTGGGGTGGGGGTAGGGTAGGGGTGGAGTGAGGTGGGGTGGGTCTGGTATGGTAAGGGGTGAGGTGAGGTGAGGTGAGGTGGGGAAATATTTGATATATTATTATATAAATAATAATAAATAAGTAATATTAAATGGGTCACTCTGGGTTAAGATTCATTAATAATTGATCCGATTCAAATCCAATTAAATGAGTTTATGGGTCAGGTCAGATTTTAAAATATCCGATCTAATCTGGCTTATTGGCAGCTCTAGGTCCTAAAAAATATTGAATGTAAGAAAATACGTAATATGTAGATTACGTATCCAA
Source organism: Drosophyllum lusitanicum (assembly GCA_032274825.1). Lineage (NCBI taxonomy): Eukaryota > Viridiplantae > Streptophyta > Magnoliopsida > Caryophyllales > Drosophyllaceae > Drosophyllum > Drosophyllum lusitanicum. Next base: position 6,912 of record JAUEJL010130813.1, on the reverse strand, counting down.
ATATGATTGGTGCAGAGTAAGGACTATGCAAGTCTGCAACTAATTTGACCTCACATGCGTTGGTTTCATTAAAAAAGAAGACGATTCGTACACAACAAAAATCGTCTATACATAACAAATACAATCATTTAGTACATAGTACAAATTCATAATGCATATATTGTTGCGTATGAACAATTTTTGTTGTGTACGAATCACCACCCTTTTTTAAGGATACTTTAAGCTAAGGTTGACAATTTAGGTCGGGTTCGTGTTCGTGTCGTTCATGTTCATGTCAACCTATTTTTGACCCGTTTATTTTCGTGTCAAGTTCGGGTCGTGTTTTGTGTTGACCCATTCGCCAAAATGTGTTTGGAGATTTTTTTTTTCAATTTTTCTATACGAGTTTCCTTTTCATTTTTTCTAATTCCTTGTTTGCTTCGATATGATTTTCGTTTAAATTCTAATTTCAATATTCAATTTTCGTTTCGATTGTATTTGAACTTTGGATTCAATGTTTGTTTCAATTTGATTCGAATTTGGACTTTATATTTTGATTCAACTTATATAAATGAATATACTAAGCAATATAATCTACTACGCTTCAACCAACTAACAATAAATAAAGTTATTAAACAAACAAAATTAAATTAAACTAATACATCATTAAATACAGTTGCAAAGGCAATTCAAAATACTATAATATTACATATCAAGTAGTCAAATGTCATAAATAACATACCAAATTAATGTAATATTGTTTTAACTTTAAATTTTTTATTGCTTATTTAAGTTATTAACTTTTAAATGTTTTATACTTTTATTTGTCAAGTTTTATTGCCTTAGATGTCACTCACTCATTTAAATTCAAGTTTTCGTTTAAAGTTTAAATTTAAAATATTAAAGAACATTTTATAATTTTACCAATATATGGGTCACCCTCAGATTGTCGGATTGATCGTAACAAGACCTCACATATTTATAATCGGCCTCAGGTTCACCATTACCACTATTACTAATACGTGGGTTTAAATCCTGGGGAATTATGTTTAGGCTGTTTCATGCCTAAGAGTGGTAGGGATTGTGGTGTGGTGAAGTCATCATTGCAAGGTGAAAAGTGAAAACAAATGCCACTTCATAATGACTAATGAAGTGGTCACTACTTGGAGCGAAGATCAACATAACAAGAGGGCATGCGAGTTGATTGTGACTTGTGAGTTGAGGTCGAAATGGGTGATTTTATTTGGACCTTTTTGATAATTTAAATTGATCTCTGTGACATGATATATGTGAGTATTTGATATGTATTGAAAACTGTAATTGATTAATGTGACATGTCTGATATGTGAGAAGGGTGTGGTCCAAATAGTAACACATGGTCGAAAGGGCTTTATTTTCTTTTTCTTTCTTTCTTTTTTTTGTTTTGTTTTATGATAGGTAATTGAGTAGTTAGGTGGATCATATAATTTGATATGATAAAAAGGGATAGAAAATACCACTCGTGGCACTCTAAGAAAATATTCTAAAATGATCAGTAGAAATTAGATCGGTAGCTTTTGTTACACTATTAAAGTTCAGATTCTTCCCTATGAGATATTGACCCCGATAAAAAAGAAGTTATGAATTGTAGGAGAACAATGAAATGAGAACAAATGGTACGAGAATATATTATTTCTTTAAAATAAAAAATTTATCGCCTTCAAAGGGACATCATGCCTACTCCCTCTTCTAGCATCCTTAATTGCTTAGCCTTAAGAATAAGATTTTTCAAACTTTCTGTAGTTTTCTCCAAGTTTGAAGCTCATGATTTTGATCGAATTTAATTGTTTCCCTTGAGCTTGAATGTTAGAACGGAGTGTCCGGATTGCTTCTATAATTGTATGATCACTTTACAAATTTAATATTTCAACCCTAACATGTTTGGGTTACACGAAATTCGAACCGGGATAAGAATAGAAGTAGGCAATCTAATTCTTGACACAGAAAAAGATCAAAGACCAGAGAGAATTCTCAGTGAGTTTTTTCAAAAAGTGTGTTTATCTAATGATTCGTTTTTCATCTCAAAACTAGAAAACGGGAGTTACCAAGTTCTAAGAATCATAATGAAAACCCCTAAAAAATCAAAAAAAAATCATAGAACCCGGCCACCGCCCACCTTACTCATTTATCAAGAATTTAAATCTTCACATATTTCCATAACTTCATTGGTCTAGTGTTTTGTATGAAGTGTCTACTTATTTCTTCATGCCATAACTCTAATAAGTATAAATTATAAAGCGATATATAAGCGAAATGTTGTTGCTTTGAAAATTTCATAATTTCCTTTCTCTTACCCAATACTACATCAGCGTCACATCATTCCCTCTTTCATTTCCTTTACTCTACTCAAAATAAGTGTTATACCTTCTCTTTCCTTACCCAAACATTTTTCATATATATATATATAGAGGAAGGTTCATGCGAAAAGCATTTTATTTGCGAAAAGTGCGAGAAGCATTTGTAGCAATTGAATGATTAAATTAATGGCTAGGATGGGTAATGGCAATTATGTAATTAAATTGAATTATTAGGAGATTTAAATATAATAAAAAGGGTAAAGATGTCTATTAACCTAAAAGAATTCTACCCTAATAAAGAAACTACCCTAATTAAAACTCCCTAATTTAAAACCTTCTAAATAAAATCCCAATTCCCAATCCCTTTGTTAAAATTCAGACGCTCCATCTCCTTCTTTTGTATCTTCCATACGCCGCCCAGATTCCTCCGGCGAAGATCTGCCGCCGTCGCCCTCCTGTCTACCACCACCGCATCAAAGTTTCGCCACAGTCGGACTCCTCCACTCACTGCTCACCGTTCGATCTCCTCCGCCATTGCTGCCGCCTCAACCGCCGCTATCACAGGCGCTGCTCTCAAGCACAACCATCGCTGCTCGCTGCCGCACTCATGCGTCTCACCACCGCTCTCCTCCCCCCTCGTCGATCACCATGGATCTCACTGCTGCCAACTGGTAACTCAAAGACGTCGTCGTCGTTGTCGCCTCATCACTCTCAAAGCCGTGGTAATTAGATCCGGCCGCTGCCCTTCCCCCTTCTGCTCCGCCGCCGACTGTGAACCACCGTCGACCCCTGTGGCCTGCCTCCGCCATCGCCGTGAGTTATAATGGCCACCGTTCAACGCCGCCTTCACAGTCGACCACCCCTTCCCTATTTTGTCTTCGTCTGTTTCATGTGTTCAAAATTATTTTTTTTAAGTTTCTGTTTTTTAGATTTTTTTTCTTTTCTGTTTTCTAGATTTTTTTAATTAAATAAAATTTTATTTTGTACGGTTGTTGTAATTGACGTAAAATAGTATTTCAAGTGTTATAGATTATTTTTAGATTACATTGTGTCTTGGTTTAAATAGGAAATATGTTCAGTGGTGAATAATAGAGAAAATTGACTGTTCAGTATTGAATGCAGTAAAATTCATCATAAAACGCATATATCATTCGATGCGTTCAATATTGAATATTGTAAAACTCGTATATCATTCGTTCTGTTCAGCATTGAATATTGTAAAACTCGTTATGTTCAATATTGGATATTGTAATATTTATCTTAAAAATAGTATAATTTTAGTTGTGTTCATTATCGAACACAAATAAGAATGTAAAACTTGTAAATTTTTTATGTGTATTAACCAGTGAAATCTATAAAATTAATTTACTAGTAAATTATTTTTTTTTGTTTTTTTATTAAAATTTATGAGAGAGAAATTGATTGGAGAGAGAAAAGTTTTGGTTTACCCATTGTGCCCTTTTAGATCAAATAAAAATAAGTTGCTGAGATTACTTCTCGTGCTTTTCGCAAATAAAACACTTTTCGCATTAACCCTCCCATATATATATATATAATTACTTTTAAATTAATCATGTTTTTTAATTGTAACTTGCAAGTTTGCTTGTTTAACTTCATCTTACGCGCTTTACTTTATTATTTGGAGTAGAATTCTGTTTCTTTCTAAACTTACTCTGCTTTTGAAGCGTGATTTACTCAAACTTTTAAGTTTCATTTTTAATCTATTGGGTCGTAATATAATTATTTGCGAATGTTAAAGAAATAAAATAAGATAAAATAATAGAGTTGTGTTTAATAAAGTCCGTGTAGTCCTAAAATTTTAATATTCAATCACAAGTGATTCAGTATACAATCATATGTGATTTGTAAAAACATCACATGTGAATTACGAAAATACCACTCCGTCTAAAATTTTAAATTACAATATACAGCATTGATATTATTGATCAAAATGCTAAAATTAGTCGGTTAAAACTATGAAATAAGTATAAACTATATCAAAAAGTCTTCTAAAATAATATTACTAAAAATAATAATTTTGAGCACATGAAGTTATGACCTGCATCGGTGTGTGTAGGAGAAGGAGTAGGTCCCTTGCGTTCTTCCTCCCCCGGTTGTACCTTGTCGTAGGCTTTGTCGTACGGCCCGACTTCTTCTCAATTATATCCAATATCAAAATCAAAATATTCTTAAATCTTAATCAATCCTTCATTCTATCCCCACATATATATTAAGAAGCATAACAATATTATCTCCATCATTCCCTACTGGCGTAATGTTGAGTATATATGTATAATATAAATGAAATTAGCTAGAATTCCTAATTTCATTTCTCAATTACTTGACTGCTCCAAAATTTCCAGTTGAGTTCTTCTTCTTTCTTCTCACCAACGACGGCAGCCGAATCTGGTTATCAACACCGGCTGCTTAATTTGATTGATCGAACTTGTCAATATCTCTTCATTTGTTCTCAGGTACACTTTCACTTTCGATTCTAGCTTCTTGCTTTATATATATATATATATACACACACACACACACATACATACATACATACATATATGGGTTATGCATTTGTCTAGTAAATTACATAATTTGGTTTATTTTTTGATGGGGGTTGAAGCATCTATGTGTTGTTTTCTTCCTAGATTGCTAGTTGACGGAATTCGTGAGGGTAAATTGAGTGCTTATGCTAGTTTCCCATGAGATGATCTTTGAGGAAATTACGTACCAGGTTTTAACATGAAGTTTTAATTTTGAGGTGTTTATTTGTTTTAAAAAATATAAATATCTTATGTCTTATTTTATTTATTTTGAATAAAAATGTGATTTAAAAGGTTTTAACAGAATAAACAAAAATAAGACAAAAAAAGATCTTATATATGCAAAAAACATACAACTTTATTGAAAACATCTTCCTACCGCAGACGTTTCTTTCAAGAAACATATACAGAACACTAATTAAGCATTATTTTTTCTATTGCTATTTTCATTATAAATTGCTTTTATTCTAGTAGATCGATTTGCTCTTCAGTTTGCTATTCTTATTGTTCATACGTGTATCAATTACTACATCGAATTTGAGCTTGAGCTTGAGAATCAAGGTTCGGTCGACCTTGAACTTTACAAAGTTAGTGATTTACCAAAAACACGTATATAACTATGATGCATAAAAATTGTAACTACGTCATACAAATTTTGATTACTTTGAGACAAAGTTCTGACATAATGGTGCACAATATAGAACACTAAGACAAATCACACATATCTGATGTATAACAGGATTATATCCTCTCAAATTAAGTTGTATATCTAATTATGCATTTTTATGTTTAATAGACTTTATAAAACTCGCTATGAGAACTCTTATGCTTATAGTACAAAGAAATACAACTGATCTTAGGGTAATCTGATATATCCTAATCTTAATATGAGAGAAGAGTGATTTTATTTAGACTTCTTGATAATCTAAATTAACCCATTTAATGTAATATATACAAGTATATAACTTGTATTAAAAAATATTATTGATTAATGTAATAAGTATACAAATAGCAGTATCCATTAGAGAATGTCAATTACTGGCGACAACTTTAAAGATGCTCACTTGCACAGGAAATGGACAACTTTATGATCCACGGACGTGGATCACGAATCACCCACACACATCACACGTGTGAGATGAGCAACTCTTTTTAATGCACCAACTCCTTAAGTATGATTAAGGTTTTTCTTTTTTTTTAAGTCGATAGTTCGGTGTCATTTGTTTTTTAAGTAGTTTTGAGTTTGAATTTGAATACTATGTTTGAACTTTGAACATTAAAGGTGGTTCTGATGTATAAATATTTATTCATATTTTGTTGTTTGATTTTTAGATATCTGAATATTTGTAATTATTTGATATTTTATATTCAACTATTACATTTTTAATAAAAATCTAAACTTTTCTAATCATAAAATAAAATATTTTAATAACAAATATCAAATCATAATAATATGGTGAATGAAAAACTAAATTTTTTAAGAAAGAGATGTGTGGCGGCGTGCAGTTGGCCGGTGGCAACTGAGAGGTGGAGAACGTCATGTATGTAGAGGAGTGGAGGAACACATGTTGACGTGAATCAATGAAGGAATTAGTCTGATTGTTGTAAGAGAATGGATCATGAATTATGTTAAGAGGTAATTATCTCTGATTCATTAAGGGGTTTTAAGAGATTTTTATATCCTAATAAAAAAACAGCCTTTATATCTTAAACCTCTTATTGAATTAGATTAAGACGTATTAATACATTTTTAAGATAAACAAACGACCTCTAAGTCTTGTTGTGAACATATACTATATGTATGTGTTTGCTATTTAAAAAAGACCATTGGTAATACTTTTTTCTTTTCTTTTATCACGTTAACGTCACATCATTTCTCCCAACCTTCCTTGCTATCAAAGTTTTACCCTTTAATTTTTGAGTTAATTACTTTTTTTGTCCTTAAGGTTTTACAAAGATGCATGTTTGGTCCTTTAGTAATCGTAAGTACATAAATCGTCCTTTATTTGAGAATTTTGGAGCAATAGTAATCCTTTAACAAACTTCCGTTAGTC
>JAUEJL010130812.1:0-23514 GCA_032274825.1 Drosophyllum lusitanicum | reverse complement strand
GTGGGGGGGGGGCAATAACGGGAGGCGACGGCCGTAATGGTGGTGGTGGCGGCGGGTGGTAGGGGCGGTAACGGTGAGCGGAGGTGGTGACAATAGCGGCCGTGACGGTGGTGATGAGTGAAGTAATGTGCGGTGGCGGCAGTTGGTAGGCGGCGGTGACGGTCGATAGTGGGTGGTGAATAATAATTTGATGATGGTTGGTGGTTGTTAAAATAAAATTGTAATTTAATATTAAATTGATCAACCCAGACAGATCTTGGATTCCACGTAGTGATCCAATTAAATGGGTCGACCTATTGGGTCAATGGATATATTTTTTTGACCCGTTGGACCATATAAATGGAGTGAATCGGATCTAGATCAAGATCCGACCCATTGACAGCCCTAGATGTATTATAACCAGGGAAATTTAAGGCAAGGTTTATAAATTAGTGGTATCTAATGTAATGTATTCTTTAAAGTTGTGGGTTTATGTCCTGTAACAGATGAAGGTTTATAAACTAGCGGTCTCTAGTGTAATGTACCTTTTTATAAATAGGATTACGGGATGCATACATCTACTGTTAAAAAAAGGGAAAATGTGATGTTACACATATTTCTGACATCTAAAGCTAGGCGTGAGTATGGTGCTGGACCAGTACCGATTTTACCGAGTACCGAATTTGGTCTAAAGGCGGTGCCAAATACTGTACCGAGTATTCATATACATACCGGTACCGAGTACCTATTTTACCTAGTTGATTCGGTACTAGTCCCGAATATCGAGTCCCAAGTACCGATTTAGCTATATTCCAAGTACCGAGTACCAAACCGAAAAATCTAACTCGGTACCGGTACTAGTACGGTTCGGTATTTTCGATACCTATGCTCACCCCTATCTAAAACTAGTATACAGGTGACATGGTAATGATATATTTTTTTATTATTTTGTTATAACAGTTCAATTCTATTAAAAGGAATTGGAATAAAACTTTGCTAAGTTAAATAGTAATAATAAACTTTTGTTTCTTCAAATGATGAAAATACAATTTTAATACAAAGATAAAATGAAAATTCGATATGTTAAAGTGTACTAACCCCTAAAATATCTAGCTGTTCTCCGCTCTATAAAGTATAAACATCATCTTTCAAAATTGTAAGAGCGAATAGTATGGACAAGGAGTGTAGATGAAAAAGTGTCACCGGGGCTGGTGTTATCTATCGAAACCGCTGAAAGTTTAACGATCGGGATGGTCACACCGATATGAATCCTGACCATATTTCTAAAATCTGACCATTGACAACAACCACATTTTTTTTCCTTTCAAAATCTATATAAATACTAATCATTCATCACTTTTCCCTTCCAGTTCTCACTTCAAACAATTATATTCCAATTTCTTTCATAAATTTAAGTTATTTCTGAGTGATTTCAGTTCTTTTAAAATTCTGCTCACCAAACATTCTCTTAAGCAAATTAATTTGTAAAAGTAGTAAATAGCCCGTCAGAGATGTAGTGGCAAATCATTTAAGCTCTATTTAGCTGTGAGAGACTTCTGTGAGTCATAAAAGAGACTAACATTAGGCGATCCCGCAACTCGTAAAGTTAACTTAGCGATTGAAGACATAAAATTATACAGTGAAGATATATAGGGATCAAAAACCTAACATGTATCGTTTAATTCCAAGTCATATGATTTACGGTCTATGGATGTCCCAAAGAAATGAAAGAATGGGTTGCCCTTTACAATCCTTAGATTCACTTTTACGCCCGAGACGGTGTATCCAAAGCCTTCTCTTGATCCGTCTTAGGGCCGAGTGGCAGTCTCGACCCGAGCAGAAGTGCGATGTGGTTCAAGTTTCTTAAGACTCATCAACTTGTTTGCCTTTTTATAAAATTAAGAGAGAGAGAGAGAGAGAGGGGGGGGGGGGTAAGTTAAATATAAGGTTTATAACTTTTAATGATCAAAAATACTTTGGGAATAATTAAAAATAACTTTTTTTTCTAGTCCTACATAGAACAAAAGGTTTATAACTTTTAATGATCAAAATGCGATATTTCTAAGCAAAATACATACATAGGCTAAATACGAGACAAATGTAAAAGCATGTTAGACACTTTTACTTCCAACTTGACACCCCTTTAAGAATGTACCAAGTCTAAAGAAATAATTATCTACATAGCAAAAGGATGATGTATGTCTAATGTCTATTCTGTAATATCAAATTTTAAATCATATTACCTTTTAACAACATTAGGTGACAGCATTGCTAGAGCCGATTTGATCGAATTCTCCAACCCTCTACTCAATCCCACAACCGTATTCACGAGAGGTTCGCAAAACTCCATCTCCTCGACCTTAAAATCATTGCCTCGTAACACTTCAAGCTGCCTTTCTAAGTACTTCCGAAGACTAGCTTCCGCTACGTTAATCAAACCAAGAGAAACGCTCGTGTGCATGATTTTTGTAACAACTAATCCTGCCAATATCACTTGATTCGCCTTCACAAGCTCTGATAGATAAAACGGTAAGAGAACCGTTTTGTAAACAAACCAAATATCCTTCTTGCGGTCCCCACTTCTGGTTTGTAGTCGTGAAGATTGAGCTTCTTGACAGTTACGCGAGAAACATCCGACCATATAGTTTAGATATGAGAAAGTATTTCCATATGAAGGTTTGGTGATGATCGTATCAATCAGCCCGGAGGACAACAGAGAAATAAACAGCTCGTGATCAGTTAAAACCGGCCCTGGTATGTTTCCTAGCTTCAGTTTATTTTCAACAGAAGTTAAACACTCCATTTGTGTATTCTTGTAAGGAATTAAACTGATAATTTTAAGAGTTGTAAAGCAATCTACATCAAGTAATGATTGGGTCAAAATTCGAGTAGAATCCTCGTTCAACAATACCCCGTTTCCTTTTGGAACTGATCGATCAATAAGTTTTAGTATAAGGTTGAACTGAGATAACGATGCTAGCTTCTTCAAAACCTCTGCCCAACACTCGTGTAATGCATGAACCAAAGGGGTATTATTGTCACTTATTGGTCCTTTCGCATCCGTCTCTTCTTCTTCTTGAAAGTTCTCCCACCCTTCATCCCAATCATCATTGCCCCAATCAATCTCGGAACTTTTAGGTGTTTGCTCCGAGCTTTTTACGTCTTTTTTTACACTTAAATTACCAAAAAGCCCTTCCCACTCTCCTAAAACAGCTACCAAAACATCGATATGGGATCGTGATACAGCATTCTCAGATAATTTTAAGAAACAAGAAACTGCGGACTCGAGGCTAGAAAGGTCATTTGGAGATACCTCAAGGCTTGGGGAGATGGTTGATAGCAGTTGTGATGATTTTAGGGCAACCAAAGTATGTGCGAACCTGTTAGGCGCATCTTCGTTATCACTTTTGGTTTCACGGTTTGAACTTACAATTCCCATATTCTCCCACCCATCCCACGGGAGGACATTGACTCGAAGCTCGGCAGAGAAAGAAGTCACATTTGTAGTCAATGCTGTTATAAATTGCATAAGTTCCAGCATATGAACTCGAACATCACTCGGGATTTCCATGTTATCAGAAAACCGGGCCAATCGATCCCAGACTGTGCTTCTAACCTTCTTTAGTTCATCTAAATCACCATCCATTTCACTCAAACTTGATAAAACACGATATAAATACCGGTGTTCACAAGAACCACAGGCCAAATCCCTCAAGATAGTTTCCAAGATTCTTATGTATAGATGAGGGAGATCCATGATATTTTCATAGTGCCTTTGAATCTCACCAGACAAACTTGTGTTGGGAGAAAAATGTGAAATCGCTGCATTATAAACATATGATACTGCTTTGAAACGACACCTGGAAAATATCATAGATCTGCAGAAATTGAGAATTTCTGTGTAAACATCACCCACGAGACCAAAGTCAATATAAGCAAAAATAGCCGCCCATCCTTCACTTGTCGAAACTTTTTCCTCTTTGATCAAGTCAACAAAAGCTTCAAGACAGATCATCACACAATCAGGAGAGAATTTTCCTTCGAGATCATTTGTTGATACAAACTTTTGCAAATCATCTATCAGTCTTAGCCAGAAACTTAAGAGCATAACTAGATCATCCTTCCAATTTGGATCCGATGACAAATTATCAAAATTTTTGTCATTCATCGATGGAGTTATCTTGAAAAACTTCTTCATTATCCCCATTACAGAAGCACCAGGGTAAGCGATAAGTCTGATATACTTTTTGCATCTATCATATGTAAGCTCGAGCTCATTAATGAAGAACCGAAGGGTTTCAGGGTCTTGAAAATGGACTTCTGATTTAGCATTTCGCTCAAGAGCTGTTAATGAACTTGATACATAATATCCATATACGTATGGCCATGGTACGAGACCCTCAGGAACCTGCTCTTTGAAGATTCCAGTAATGGTCTTCATCATCTCTGCCAGTGCTTCAACGGTTGTTTCATTTACATGAGAGTACACTTCGTTGGTAACAGATGCCAAATTTGGACCGTATAAACCTGCAATATTTTTAAAGTTGAGTTCCTCAATGAATGAAAGTTTACTACATTCTTCCCCCATCATCTTGTAAAAACTCTGGAGCTCATCAATGGTTAAAGATGAGATATCTGGGCTGATAATTGCTAATAGTTCTTTCTTTTCTTCAACCCTTGAAAAGGAAACAGATAGCAAGCTATATATGTAAGCAAGGCACTCTTTGTTCTGCCCATCAATTTCAGGGTACACAGATAAGGCGACTGTTTTGAAGACGTCTTTGGCAGAATCGAGTAATTTGCTTTCAAATTGTGAAATTTCAGACTTGATATCATCGATGGTCCATATCTTGGAAAGAAGGGTTGACGAAAGGAACTTCAGCAACACCTGAATGTGAAAGACATTAGAATGTTGCATGACAGGTGTGTTTTAGGGGGTGAATGGATGTATGTTTTGAAAATCATTATGTGAGTTTGAACAGTCAGAATCCAGTAATAAACCATAATTAAACAACATGCTCAAGATACTGTTTATATGTTTTTTTGTTGTAAGAAGTTATAGTACGCACAAACAAATGATATCCTTACTACTAGTAAGAATATCATCTGTTTGTGCATATGTCAGGTTCTGAGTATTTAGAAAATTAAAACATACACAAAATGAACAATGACAAAAATGGAGTAAAAAAACGTATGACATGTGAAGCGGGTGTAAGTCCCTCAAATTAGGTTAAAGAAAGGGGTTAGGCAATTTTATTTCACCCTTTAAAAATCAGAACTGTAGGCCAATATAAAAGAAACTATTAGACCAAATAATCAAAAGTAGAAATTGTACATTCAAATACCCCCTTGTAGATAATAAAAGAAGAGACATTTGCATACCTTGGTTTGATCTAAACCATAGTCTGAAGCTAATTTCAATACATCTTTCAGGATACTTTTTTTCTCTGTTTTGACGGACTCGAGGAAAGAGAATATTACACTCTCCATGTAGTTGATGTCTCCAGACAGGAATCGTGCTGTTTCAATACCAGGAATGATTTGCTCAATTGCTCTGGTATGATCAGCCACTCGTTTCTGTTCCTCTAATTTCAACTTCCATTCTCTCCAAAATGAGGACTGTGCTTGGTCAATTTTGTTGCGTTCGTCTACATTCAAAATAGGGATATAAATAAAACTGATAAAATCATCAATGGTTATATAATTACTTTACAGCCAAAACTTTAGAAGAGAACATGAAGCGCATAAATAGAAAATGCATTGAAATATACTAGAGGTATCAAGACAGATCAGGTAAGATGAAGCCACAGTCTAACATATTATTTTATTATTACAGAAACTATATCATATACTTTCTTTTTAAAAACAATTGAGGACATTTTAGGCATTTGAATACGCATTTTGATCCCTTCGACCTATTCTAATTTTAGCTAATAATTTCTACATTTGACACTATCAATCAAATAAAACCCCAGTTGACTCGTTTCCATATCAATGTTTTAAAATTGCCACTGCTAAAATATACAGAGAATTACCTGAAGTTAGTGAACTGTTTTTCTCTTGGAACTTTCTTAGCAGCAATTCTCTCCGCTGAATGGGACCCTTGCACTCATCTTTGGAGTTATGCAGCAGACTATAAATCATCCCCAGATCCATCATGCTACATATTTCATTGTAGTCTTCCCTTAATCTTACTTCATCTTCTATTATTTGCACACCATACAAGGCGTCATTCAGATTTAATAAAAATGAGCACCCTAGAATATCTTCCTCTTCTGCAGCAGGTGGCTCCATAATTGATTTCGCTAGGGAAGAAATCATATTATCACTTGGAGAAAAATCATTTCTAGCCAACCATGACAAAACCGTCGCCATTGCTTCTGTTCTAACAACCTTTTTACCATTTTCTGCTTCTTGACTCAATTCAAGCAACCACGGGATACGTACGGCAACAAAAGTCAAAATTTTACTGTTCTCTTTCAGTAGAGAGTCAAAATCAGAAGCCTTTTCTGCAGAAAGCAAGTCAGCTATATCAGAGAGTGTCTTTCTGATAGTGGTGTAATACGAATTTTGTTCTTCATAAAGACTCAAATTGACCTGCCCTGATGAATCTATTAGGTCAGCCATATCATGTCCTGATAACTCTGGAACAGCTTTTCCGGTCAATAGAGACAATTTTTCACATTGGCTTAACATATCTAGATCTTTCCATGCATGCAAAAGTTCACCGATTGAATCATTATCACAGTGGCTCAAAGCAAACCCTAGAAGTTGCTTCCGAGATTTAATATCCATGTTTTCAAGGGCTGGACCCCTTGCAAGTGCAGTACACAAATCCCAAACAGGACCATGACCTTTTTTTGCCATAATAAGACAAAGATCAAAAGCAAGGTGAAGATCTCCAGCAACTGCTGCTTCTCTTGCAATAGCTTCTTGGACAGTTGAGATTTCATCCTGAGAGTTGAGACCAAGAAGTTTGGCGATTTCAATAAGCTCATCAACGTTTAGATAGGCCCCACTTTGACTGGTGATTGCCAACTTGATGATTTCCATTGGGTCTTTGATTTGCCTAAATTGCATTGGAAGAATGTTTACACCTAATCTTGGAAGCTTTACAGTAAGGGCATCAATAATATCTGCCTCTATCATGACATTTCTACTGCTTGGAAGAATATTCAGACATTCCTTAGCCTTCCATATCTGAAAACAAGTTCCAAATGTTTGATTAATTTTAACAGTAATGTCAAACACTGGACAAGATGTAAGTTACATCGGTATTTGTGTTATAGTAGAACTACCAAAGGCAGAGGTAGTGATTTGACTCATTTACTTAATTATGAATGAGTTTAATCATCATTAATTGGTCAAAGAGGCAAAATCAATAAAAAAATAGGTCAAAAGTCGTCCAAAGTAGTTTTAATTCGTAAAACCTCTTAAAAATATTTTTCTCAAATATATAGGTTCTTACTGAAAAAAGATATATTATGTAACCATAATTGGAAGTTTGGACCACTAATTATTATTTTAAATAAAAGGAAAAAATTTTGTACAGAAATTGTTTTGGGCAAATCTAACCTGACAGTACCTAAATTGGCTGTTACAACCCGAGCCTGTTTTAAATATTTTACCCATTACCCAACCATGACCTGCTCATGTTGCTCCAGGTCCTTAATTCATCTATCCGTTTGATATTTTCAGGGATTTCATATCAAAGCAGCTCAATGAAGAATATGAGCACGTGTATAAAAGGAGTAGAGGTAAGAATTTCAATCCGTTTACTTATTAGCAAGTTAATACGGGTAATTTAAACCTCAAAACGGTCATATAAACTTTTAGAAAAATATGGATTGGAACAAATAAATTGAAAGTGTTTAATGCATACAACCTCCTAAATCACTTTATTAAAAGATTTAGACTATTATTGTAAGAATATTTTTTATATAATTCATTAATTACTTATTAAAATAAGGACAAAAAAATTGTTTTGGGGTCAACCCAGTTTTAATGAACTACAAAAGATCTATTTCGACTCATTACCAACTCGCCCATCTTGTGACCTCTAAATTCAACTATCAAAGTCAATTATCATGATCTACCAAAACAACAAAACAATGTGAAGATGTTACTTACTTCTGAGCAAGATAAACTAGAAGCTGAGAAAAAATACTCTCGTGCAGCAAGAATGATGATATTTTCAGCCTTCTCAGTTGGCAACACCAGAGAACCAGAGCCTTTGAGATAGTTTCTAGCGAGTGAGAATTTCCCAGCTTTTAGTAATCCCCTGCAGAACTCCATCAACATGTATTCTAAATCCACAAAAGGAAATGCCTTTTCTTGCAGGGACTGGAAATCTCGCCACATATTTGCCCAATCATTATCCGTTCGACCAGGTTGTCGGCGAATGAACTTAGAAAGTATAAGACGAAGAATTTGTTTCACACTCTTGCTATCTGACTGTGCCTCAATGAAGAAACCAATTGGCTTTGGAACCTGAACATATATATATATATATATAACCTCAAATGAAATTTCATAGGTTTCCATAAATCAGATTATTCTGATTCTCTAAGTATGGGTTAGGAATATTATGTTTCAAGTTCAATTGGACCCAGATAATACTGAGAATCAGTTGCATCTCCACAAGACCGACTTGCCACTCAAAAGTAAATGAATTTACTTCTTTTGTTTGTCTCTATATAAAAATCACAATTATGTCTTGTTAAAAATTTCAACCATGAATTTTTTATGGTTTGCGACTAGCTTACAAGTTCCAAGCAGTATACGGATTTTTAGATCCTTACAATCCATCATGAAAATAAGATCTTATACACAAAACACTTGAGACATACTGTTTTGACTCAAAGGGTCTAAAAGATCTCTCCATTTGCCCATGGAAATTGCAATGTTGTGACTAAGCACACACAACAAGTCAACAACACAACAACAATACCCAATCCCGCCTCAGCAGGGTATGGGAGAGGTAAGATGAAAATACTTTCGTTTGACTGTCTTTCAAATAATTTGGTTTGACATCTTTCAAATAATCAAACTGGCCTTCAATGAAGATGAAAATACAAGTGTCTTATAAACCCAAATAAATGTCATTTATCCTTCTAAAATGATGCTATAACTTCAACATAAGAACTTTTAAGCAAAAACAAAATGTTAAATTAGTACATTTGCACTGGACAGTTTAACATTTTTCATGGAATAAGGCACATAGCAATTATTGCAAATTAGTTTAAGGAAAAGATTCCGTGGACTACATGAGAAGACGCAAAAGCACAAGATGAACAGAGATCATATACCGAGTGATCTCTGACAAGGCTGAAAACTAGTAGCAATTACAAATAAACTAACAAGCTGAAAACTGCCAGTGTTAGATATAATATTCTTGAGAAGGCTGTAAGACCCAATGTGAATGTAGATATATTAATGCAGAGGTTAATGGGTGGTAAAAAGATCAGCAGTAACATTAGCAAGTGCCACATATCAAGCCATCATTGGTAGGGAAAAAAACAACTATGATCCATCTAAGCTGAAAACCAACATTCACCATGAGTATACATACCTGGTACAAAGTCAGAAGCCTTCCAGCCTCAACATGACCTTCTGCTTGTTTAAGCTGCTTTTTGAGACCCTCTACCTCATAACCTGCCCAGATGCACTATTGTTAAGTAGTTCAAAAACCTAAAAATCTTGCTGTAGTTTTATGCACTCTCTGACAACATATGCGCGCAGAAGGTGCAAAGTGAGAGATACAAGATTGTGACCATTATAAGACAACTTTTTTTCATGACAGAACAAGAAGCTACGAATGTGTTCCTTGAGTGGAATCTTTTAGCTTAATCAATGAGTGAGACGAGAAATACATATGACATATCTGTAAGTACTTTGATAAATTTAAGGATATTAAATATCCTTCAACAAAGTCAACATCCAGAAAGTGTAATGATTTAGAGAAAAGGGTTGCTAATGTGAGAGATCAATGACAAGTCCATGAAGGAAAATGCTCACCATGCAAATGTGGAAGTTTAGACAATATTGAGGCCATGGTACTCCACTTATCAGTAGCAGTAAACAAATACAAACACTGAAGTGCACAGTCTGCTGCTTCAGCCTCATTTCTGAAAAAAGTTTTTCCCCCAAACTCCTTGCACCCCTCTTCGATAACTAGCAAGCAGACCTCAACCTTATTCTCCATAGCAACTTCTTTCATCCATCTAACCAAAAATGAGTCAGCAGTATCATCAACCACTCCATCCCCAATTTTCTGCATAAATGGTAGTGCTCTATTTCTTAACTTTTTTATTACATTTTCCTCACTGAACCCCTTAACCATCATCTTGAACCTTTCATAGTCAGACAAACGTTCCCATGTGGTTAGACTCATACTAAAATTCATATCAAGATCATCATCAGAGTAAATAAGCTGGTGCAAATAAGAAATAAGCTCGTGGAACTTTTGCAATTCTTTGATACCCTTTCGGGAAGCAGAGTCAACCAAAGATAGGCAGTTGTCCAGCTGTCCACTTAAGGAGTCCATATCTATAGCTCTATGTTTGTACCAGATAGATAGTTCATTACTTGATGGCCATTTATATCCCATTAACTGCTTCACAATTGGTTCCGTTCTGATCTGAATGGCAGTTTCTTGATATTCTGGGAGGGTTCTGATGTAATTAACCATCCTTCCATTTTCAACCCAGTCTTCTTCTCTAAGAGCAGTAACCTGAGGAGGAGAACATCCAGGAAGCAGCTGTCCATATGTCTGAACGGGAACAGTCTCAGGGATAGCAGCTAAAACTTCAAGCATGCAAGGAATCATTGAATAAGGATGGCGCTTGAAAAGAAAATTTAAAGCTCCAATTTTCCCGCTTTCTGCAAGTGTCGTAGCAGCTTCTTTGATAGGTAATGAGCGAAATTTGGAGTAATCCTGTGCAGAAAACCTGAAAGAGGCTAAGTCAATGTGTTCTAGTAAGTAAAGCTGGTTGATTATTAAACGTATTCATAGTTTCCATTTAAGGAGGTAATTTTGACCAATTAACTTCCGAAATCCGAACAGGTTGATTCAGGTTATGCTATAAGGAGTCGAAAGGGCAAAACACAAGAAGATTGCTTTATAGACAAACATATAAAGGGGTCAAACAGGCCAAAAGTCCCCCAAAATGTATTCTTGATGCACAAAACTCCTATATCATTTCATTCGAGATATTAGATTATATACTAAATTAACATCATTCAAGCAACCATATATAACACACTAGTTTCTTATAACAAGATTCGGACTTTTTAAACAAAGAAGTGCTCCAGCCCACCCCCGAAGGGACCATTTTGCCACCTCTAGTGGCCATCAAACGGAAGAACAAGAAGAAAGTGAAAGCACAAGGATGAATTAACATTCTTGACAGATGCAACATAGAAGTATAGATGGAAAACAGAGCATATCCATTAAACCAAAGCTAACTACTTGGTTTGATTCTTTAAAAGCATATAGCACAACATATAAGGTTAGGCATTAGATACGTAAGATGCGATTATGGACACCTCTGCTTTGAGATGATTCTATATGGCCTCATTACCTGCCCATATTTATTCCAAGAAATGTCTCCAGCCTGTCTCTGAATTGCAAAAGCTTGAGTCTTGCCAAACGAAAATCCCAACTTGGGCTACCCTCTTCATCTTCCACCTCAGAAAAGATGCAACTGTTTGTTAACCGGAGACCATAAGCAAGTAAAGCCCTCACTGCATCTTCTGTTGGTCCAACTCTATCTAAACACTCGGAAAGTACAAAATCCTGATCCTTAATAAGTGAAAGTAACATACTGATTTCACCCGTTCCCTGTAAAGAATGCAGCCACTGTGCTTTTAACACTTGATCTTTGTCCAACCCATGATGATTGGCTAACTCCAACGCGGCCTCAAACTGCTGACTGGTAATTAAAATATCATAAAGCTCCTGAACAGATCTTTTTGAAAATGACATCAAGCTCCATTGCAACTTAGCACTTTGAAACTGCTTAAATTGTTCCAAGGCAGCTGGCTCAAAGAGAAGCAGATCTGATGATTCAAAATTCTTTTCAGATGATTTGCTTTCTAGAATAAATATGCACCCTGGCAACCGTGGTACTCGTTCTAAAATAGGCACAGAGTAAAGAAATTCATTGTCCAAGACCTTAACACCACTGTCGATGTCAATCATAGTGATTTTGCCACTTCTACTAGCAATGACAAGGATACGATCGGTCCACCAAGTAAAGTCTATTACATTGTCTAGTTCACTTATTTCTTTGAAATGAACAGCTGAAAGCAAACGTTTCTCGTCCAGCTTATAGATGATTAAGCATCCTCTCAAATCCAATGTAGCAACAAATCCTTCTTGTGGTGAGAATAGAACCTTTGGAGATGACATTTGATCAGCATAACCTTTTGTTTTAGTGTACAGACCTTGAAATTCAGCAGAAGCCACTTGCTGTAAGCCTGATTGTCTACACCATTGCCAAACAGAAATACTGTAAGGTCCTGGAAAGGATGGAAAGAAAATAAATAGTTCAGCTATAGGTTGGGGACCTTTTAAGTAATGAAATGCTTGTTAAAAGGAGCAGATGCATCCTGGTTTTATGGAAAAAGAAAATAAAACACAAACATATATCTTTTTAAAAGAAATTAAAAGAAAAACTCTATGGAGTCCCTCTTCATGGTTCTGTATGGTAGAAAAGACGGAGCATACTGAAACTAAGATGCCACCGGTTTATCTGAGCAATTAAGAAAAATCATTCCCAGATTGTCTTTCCACTTGAAGGTTTTGCACCTCGATATATTTTTTTAAGTTGATGGTCCATCAAAGTATCAAACAAAAACCATCACCCAAACAGGCCTTTTTGGCTTTTTGAGGAAAAGAAAGAATTGATTGACTCAAATTTCTCAACCAAGATCAATTAACTAACAATCGTTAAATTTCAAGTTCATAGAGGCTAGCAGCAGAAATTATCCTTCATGCCTCAATGATCGTATCTCCGAGCCATGGATACAACCTCTTTATAGAACGCAAAGGAAAGCTGTATATGAAGACTTCCAACCCAACCTTCACACAGCTGAGGAGACATGATGCACCTGGTCACCCTTCAACTTTCACAACTGATGATTAGTTTCCTAGAACATCAATGTATGTTTGATAACTGAATTGAGGTATATCTTAGTTCAATGTTTCCGTAGCACTATTATTCATTTTAATTTTCAAGTTGATGAACTAACTTGGAAGAATTTGCTTACCAAAAAGAAAAAGCATCTTTTCAAGATTTGCTATGTATTCAACTGGATCTATGAGATTTTCTGCCTATGCTGAAATTGTTGATTGTAATTAACAGGTTAAAATACCACAATAAAAGGCTAGATTATAGATATGTGTGATCGGGACATGGTGGAGATAATGTGTAGTATGTGTTAAAGGAGATGAGTTGCTGAAAATGAAGATAAAGAGGTGTTGAAGAAGGGCAAGAATGGAGAAGAAATGCCTAGTGTAAACCCAATCAATCTGGTCTTGGGCCTCGAGCATAACTAAAATTTAATAGAGGCTGCTAGTGCTCATAAATTTATCACAGATGAATTCTTACAACTTGAAACATTAATCTAGCTATCTAGATATTATCAAAAGTAGTGCTGAATTATTACCAATGCTAACAGTGGCGGCTGGTGTGATGCTAGCAGCACCACTAACAACAGCAAACAATGAGCTATCTGGATGGTATCCACAACAACAAATATTTTGAGGAAACTGCTTCTGCAATAATGAGCCACCATTTGAACTGCTTATAGTGGAAATCGACGCACTTGGGTCCTGACTAATCTCAATATCATGAACTGTACCATCTGATGCAAGTATGCTAAAAGTACACCTGTAAAAAGTAATATAATGATGATAACACTAACAAATAAATTAATTAAGCATGTAAGTATATGAAGCTGATAAATTAGTTACGTTAGAGATCAAGTATAGAGTTATAGTACTTACAAACAAGAGTTTTTCATATCCTTATCATCATGAATAACAAAACCGATAACTGGCAAAGGCACTTTTAAATGCTGCTTTGTAATTCTGGTTATCTCTTCACCATTTGTCTTTATAAAATAAAGGGTATCCGTATTGTCAATAACACCAAGAACACCATGATCCTCTGACCAGGCTCCTAATGTGAACGTGACTGGGAAGCTGCCTGAATTCACAGAGGAAACAAATTAGGGTGCCCGATGGTGAAGAGAAATAACTGTATCTCAGTGGTGGCATGAAAAAGAAAAGATCCAGACTTCCAGAGTCATGTAAATAAGGGGTATTAAAGTAAATTATAAGAAAGAAGAGAATATAGAACCCAAAAATCCCCATGCTTTAATATAACAGTCAAATATGACAACTGGTGCTTAGGTGAAACAACATGCAATAGTGTGTGGGGTTATGTGCATTATAGAAGCATACATCCACGTGTCTGCTATTGCCCAATGGTGAAGTCATGAAATAAGCCAAAAAGAACTCAAAAATCAGCTATAGTTGATTCAAGAATTTATTGTTAACTGAAGAGAGAAAATTGAATGCAAGTTTATAGCACCAAAGCACCCGCAATTATAAAATGAAAAGCATTCGGACATCACGAAACTTACTAGTAAATATCCCACAAGGCTCTTGGTAATTATCATCCCTCTGTAAGATGGTTATCTCGTTTCCAACCGCTATCGCCACATGGTCACCGCTTAGAGAGACAAACATTGATATACATTTGCTTAACTTCCGTTGATTTCTATTTGTGGTCCATTTTTCTCTAAGCTCACTGAGACCTTCATGGTTTAACAGAAGCAACAAAGGCATAATAAAATAACAATTCTCTAAATTTAACCAATTCGAAAGAAGCATGAGCTATCCATTGCAGACCACATTTGAACTTACATCACATGTGAAAGAGCACATCAACTTATATGTAAGTCATATATGGAGAAGATAACAAAAAAGGAAGGAAATATAGCTATCCCCAGTATCCAAATAGAAAGGGATGATAATAAATCAGATTCTCGGGTATTTAACAGCCAACAATCTATTAGCTATGAAAGCTACAGGGTACAGTACACAAGATTGTGATTCACATAGTTCCTTATACGTTCACTTAAGTATAATAAGCAAACACAACTACACAGTACACAAGAATGTAAATTGCAATTATCTCTCTTTTCATCCACATTCAAATCATAAAATATCTGTTAGGCAAAGACTAGTATATCTTTAATAAACTAATGAACAGTCTGATATAAACATAAAGCATTATAAACGAGTTGGTACCAAGAGATGCATATGTCAATCTCATAATGGGAACAACAGCTTATCTTAAAACCTCGATGCATCTCACAAATACTGAAACACATAACATGCACTTCATGTTTGCCTACTATCTGACATACATTTGGTGGTCTGCGGTGGGGGTATGGCCAAAACCGCACCCCAAAGCACCGGATATAGGGACCATCAAAGTATAACTTAGAGACACCGTGGCTTCCAAGCATGGTAAACACGTCAATTGGAATAGCTAGAAGCTACTCAAAATAACCAGTTAGCACCATCAAGTCCCTTGAACCAAAAGGTTGTGGCTTCTATCCCTATCAACGATTAAAGGAAAAAAAAACTCCTCAAACAAGAGAAGCAATGATACTTTTTAAGATCCTTGATGTATCCAGAAATGTTCATTTAAAATTTATGCATGAACTTGATCCCTACATTACCAGCCATTCTGTTCCCAACAAAGAACTATGCATAATTTTCCAAGCCTAGTACCTATCATAGCTTTAATCTTGATACACATGTTAGAACAACATAATTCTACCTGAATTACTTATTATCAAGTAAAAAAAAAAAACTTAATAAGACTTTGTCCATAAGAACCAAATTCTTATCAATTTTGAAGTTGAAAGTAAACTCTTATGGCATCCCGCATCCAGACTCAAATATTCAAAATTTCAATGAATACATTTGAAGATCGAAATGTACCTTTCGTAGAAAGCAACCTGAGGAAACCTCCTTTAGTGCTTTCATTGAGCTGGAAATATCAGTCAAAACTTCGATTAAACTCAAAACTGTAATCAATCAAATCAAATTCATGAACAAACCAAAAATGATAATAGATAGAGAGAATCAAACCTGTTGATGAATCGGAGGGTAATTTGAAGAGTAAGGTCTAGAAGCGTGATGACGAGTCTCGTAGAGAACTTGAGAAACGCTTCTTCTTTCTTCCTCGATATCCATTTCTCACGATTATGAACAAGTTGCTACTGCTGACACTGCTGCTGATTTACTGAATCAAAACCCGGTGGTTTCTCAACGGAGATCTCATCACGGAGAAAGACAGGTGTACGGAACACGAAGAGGATACCATTGATGAAAAAACCGAGTCGTGCCCTGAGATCAGATGGAACCGGTTTTTTTTTCTTTTTGTTTTCCTCTTTACATCTTTGTAAAAATATTAATTACATTAATTTCTTTTTATAGAAATTATAAATAAATCATTAACTATTATTTAGAAATAGAAATATAAATATTTAAATTATTCATCTAAAAACCAAATAACAATGTGTTACTAAAATACCCTTGTATTCCCATGATTTATAAGTCGGTGTTCTTTCAAGTAATGATCTATCTCTTACAAAATAGAAGTACAATTGTATACGTTTTACTTCTCGCATACTTTTTTCGAGTAAAATTGGATATTGTTGTTATTGTAGATCGACTCCCATCAAATGTTCTTTGATTGTGGCCTACCTACAATTTGTAATTGGTTTATCAATACTCTTTCTATCTCACTACTTTTTCTTTCTTCAAACTCTCTCATCTTTCTTTATTGGTTTATCAACCATAACCACAGCCACCGCAGTTTACAGCCACCACTATGGTCTCCGGCTCTCTGCCACCACGGTTGCCTCCACTTACACATTTTGTTTAGAATTGGGGTTAATTTTGAGTTCATGACCACCATAACAAATCTAGGTTCATGTGTCTGAGTCCTCGTGTTAGGATCCTGTTCACGGCTTCGCGTTCATTTGTTAGTGTGTTTGTGTTTGATTTTTACCCATATATACAATTTTAGGATTTTATTTCGTATATGTGTGGGTGTGTGTGCATCCAAAATTAGGGTTTGGTGTTGTTTAATGATTAAGACTCTCTCTACTCTATATTAAGAGTTGTTCTTAATAAACATATTAAGGTTTGTTTACATCAATATTTCAAACTATCTTTCTCTGGAATTTCATATCTTGTAATAGGGTTTAGATCTATGTGTATGTGTTTAAATCCAAATAGAATCGAGTAATCAAGATGCTCGAGTCATAACAAATCTGAGTTTGAAGAAGTGAAACCACAATTTCCGATTTAATGCGTAGAAAATTATTATTTAATAATTAATCAAAATATTTGATAATTATAAAGTCCGATGCATATTTATGAAAAAAAATGTTTGGATTATCATGTAGACAACCACATAAGCATAAAGGAGTGACATGTCGTTGACCGAATTGCCACGCGGATAAGCACATCACCCGAACATCTTGACTAGGTGATCATTAGGTTCAACAATCAATAGGTTACCATACCTTTTTGTTTATAAATTAAAATTTATAATTCTTTCATGGCCAACAAATTGAACACTACGTTTATTGACAAAATGAATATTAATTTAGCTTTCTTGGCAATTTGCCATAAACCTCAGTTGATTCATTAGGATTTTTTGTTGCCAACAATCACTATGATATGTGTGTGAGAGAGAGAGAGTGTGTGATCATATTAGAGAGAGAGAGAGAGTTGTCAATAGTCCTACCAATTGTCATGTGTTCTATGTTATCATACTAGCATGTAAGCATATAAGGTTTCACATACGAGCCATCATATCCTAGTCTAAACATATCGTGTATACAACCATGCATAATATTATGTCATATAAGCAGTCGAACGTTCGATCCTACCCTACCATAATAATCAAACAAGAACATGCAATAAGGCTAAATCATCCATCCTAAACTTATATGATTACCACTATGCACAATACAATGTATTCACAATATGCCTAAACATGGATATAATTACTATCAAATATCATGGATCCAAATACACAGTATATTTCACTAAACAACAAATATATTATGTTTCACCTTGTGCTCACCAGGACCAAGCTCTAGCTGACAGCTCATCAATCATGTTTGAAGAAATTTAGTCAGGTTTTTGAATCGCAAGCCGGATCACAAGCAACAATCAAACAAGAACATGCGAGGAATCCTAATTACAGTCTTTAACCCGACAGTTTGTTTTTAAAAGCAGTTAAATATTGACTTTCAAAGATTTTAGAACCAGGGTTTAAGTCCAAACACACCGCTTGCATGTTCGAATTTCTTAAACTGAAGCTCTGATACCAAATTGTAACGTCTCAAAGTTTTTAAAAAACTTTTAAATCATAGAAGATATACGATGACAATCTAATCCATAATCCGTGACAAGATTCCGCACCAAGAACTACGCGTCATACAATACTTGATCAATCGTAATAATTAATTACATATGGAAATTCTTTAAATTGTTCAATAAAGAAGATAGCTGCGGAAAAATGGTTGATAATTAATGAGCCCCCTTTACTCTGCTGGAGCTTAAACAACAATAGTAAGTATGAAAACTAGTGAGCACACAACTTACACACCACACTAGGCATGTACAAACACATTTCAATCCATGATCATACATTAAATCACATAATACCGATGCAGTGTACTAACGACGATTTCACACTTTGGGTCACAGTTGACTATTCAAGCCGTACCAAGGATTTCACGTGTCTGAGTGTGCTCGAGTTGTGCATCCACCACAATATAACACAACACTTCACTTCGCAATTCAACATACAAGTTACACTTTCACATAATTAACGCATGAACATTTTACACCAATATAATGTATAAGTTAGCGTAACTCACCTGATTGTGGCTCAACAAAACACGCTTAACAGCAGTCACCTACAATTAAGGTTCTGACATTAATTTTTAATTCGATTCTTTAACATCCAATTTGTGATTAGACCAAAGTCTAATTTACAATTCTCATAGTTTTGAGTAATTTGCGATTCTGGCATTCTTCTCTAATTTGCGATTGTGGCCTACCTACAATTTGTAATTGGGATCTATGCCCAATTTACGATTAAGGCCTAAAACCAATGTGTGATTCCTTCAAATTCTTGTTTTGCGATTTGGACCTTTTAGATCTAATTTGTGATTCGTTCCCATAGCCTAATTTGCAATTGGTGTGAAGCACCCATTTAGCAATTAAGTCCCACTTCTTCGATTTGTGATTGCTTACGAAGGTCAATTTGTGATTAGGAATCTCACAAGGAGGCTCAACCAATTTTGAAATTCCAACAATTAGACCCAATACGCAATTCATGCAAATCTCATCTTGTTATTCAATGAACTTTAACTAATTACAATTGCTTACTTACTCTCCCTTCAATTTGCAATTGTCCAAGTTTATATATATTTTGCGATTCTTAGCTTATGCCTAATTTTGCAATTATACAAGTATCAATTTGTGATTCATGTAAAGGAACCAATTTGCAAGTGTTTAAATATAGTAATTTTGCGATTCAATTATTGTCGAACTGACCAATATAATTTCCATTAAATTCTCAGACTGTGAATTGGGCCTAAAGGCCAACTGGGCCAACTCCAAGTTTCAGATTAACGATCGCCCCCACAGCTAAGATGACATTCCAATTTACTATTCAATTTGCGATTCTTAAAATGAAAGATGTTAATTTGCTATTTATGCCTTAACTCAATTTGTGATTACAACCTTGGCCCAATTAGCGATTATAGGGCTATCGCCCCTTTCAGCACAGTCAATCAGTGCTAAATCCTAAATCTCATTCCATTCTCAACCTAAATTCGCCATTCTTGATTCATTTAATCCCTACTATCATAAGAACAAACCCCTACAAATGAATTATGATTCTAACAAGGTTTGGTAGCTAAAATCACATAAACAACTCGGTTTCTCCATCTTTTTCGAATATCACAAAATCAACAAAAATCCCTTAAAACAGAATCATACTCTTCAGAAAAGGTATACTTACATTCGCATGAGAGAGAGGAAGGTTACCTGGTAATTTATCTTCGAAAAATACTCAAAACAATGAGGTGTAGCTCGGTCTCCTTCTCGGCAGCGATACACTACACATAGTTCTCTCAAATGCAAAATGACGGCTGAAAAATTAATAGTATTGAGCCATGTGTCCTAAATTGATATTTATACCTCGATTAAGCTCTAAAGTGACACCATTAGTCCCTTAACTTTAACGCCCTGTTCTCAAGTTTTTTTTTTTGTGGAAAAGAAAGGATTTGGAAGGAAATCTATCTAAAAGGTGTTCTTGAGTTTCATTTAAGGAAGGAAAGGGAAGGAAAGAGAGGATTTGGAGGGGAAGTTTAGCCTAAGTTTGATCCAAAATCTATCCTCCCAATTTTAGGATGATTTAGAAGGAAATGATTTCTTTTCATCTCCTTTTCTTTCCTCCCCTTATTAAACTCGAGAACAGGGCGTAAGGGTTGTATTTAAGGACAAATTTAAATTTATAAACTAATATTTTATTCCAATTACAAGAAAATGGGTATTACATCCTCCTAAAAGTGAGAAGATTTGGATGAAAAAGAAAAAAAAAGTTTTATAATTTTACATTAGTGACTAAATTAACCCTAATTACAACAAATGATTTTAAAAAATAAGGGTATTATTGTAAAATAAATCGTTTTTTTCTTCCTTACCAACTTGAGAACACAAAATAAAAACAATATATTTTTTATTTTTTATTTTTGTAATATCCCAAAATGGGCCTAGTTGTATTATGCGTTTATAAGGTTGTAATCTGATGAATTAAATAAGAAAGGGTGAATTAAAAGACGCAGATATGTATAACCTGTAAGTGAGGTGTTGGATAAAAGTTGGTGAGAATAAATGTTAGTTATTAATTATTAAATGGTTTTAGATAAGGATTCCAAAAATATCCCCATTAGCTAAAACGGGTAAATGGATATTGAGTTGTAAGTTGAAAAGGGGAACAAAATACCCATTTGTGGATATATTTGAACCTCAAAGGCGGTTCAGCCCTTTTTACCACTGATACACATACGTATGTACATCTTAACACACACACTTGTTCCTTGTTCTTGGCTCTTGGAGGAGAAATCGAGAGAATTCAAAGAAGAGTTATTAAGCTTGGATTTCAGTAGCCAATTTAAGTGGAAAAATCAGTTCCTAACCCCTTTTTCTTCATCTTCTTCATCTTGGTAAGAGGGTTTCTTCCTTGTTCTTCATTTTGAGGTTTTGAGGTCGAAAGATGGGTTTGTTAGAAATAGCAATCAAGAACTGAAATTTAAAGTTATAAATAGTTCCTACATCATTTACAAGTGAATTTAAGTAAGAAACATAGATTAACGTGTTGATTTTGATTGAGTTTAGTGTTTTGTTCAAATGGGTCAAAATTAGAGAAATTGATCTTGATTCTTGATTTGGTTGTTAAAGTATGTTAAAAATTGATGTTTCTAGCTTAGTTAGATCCTATATAACATGTACAAACATTAGAAGTTGATTAGAAATCGTTTGGATATGTTTTGGAGTGAAAATGGACAAAACAGGGGACTGTCATCCGACTTAGTCTGTAAGAGTGACATGCTTGCGGGTGCAAGGAAAGTCCTTGTGGCCGCAAGGATGTTACTTGCGGTTTTTTGGCGTTTTATTATTATTATTATTATAAAAAAAATCGTGTTAAGCAGGTTACTTTTGGGTTGTCGTGTTCGTGTCGTGTTCGTTTCGACCTGTTTCGTGTCATTTTCGGATTGACCCAATTCAGTTTCGTGTCGTGTTGCCTAGATCGTGTTCGGTTTGGGTTGGGTTTCAGGTCGTGTCAGGATTTGCCAGCCCTACTGACAACGCCCACCGTCACCAAACACTGCCACCTCTAGTCTCTGCTAATATTACCGGTTATGGGTACCACCATCGAATCCCCGCCGCTCGCACCACCTGTGATGCAACTGTCATTGACTCCATCAGTTGTCAACGCCGCCTTCGTCGCATATTTGTTTATGTGCTTGTGTGTAATAATGAAGTTTTTACATAAAAATGAATAAAAGGTATCTTGGTCATTTACCCAATTTTATTAGAATTCATTCGACAAATTTACGAACCAAACAGAATATAAGATTGGGATGAAATTAAATTTCATCCCCTATTCTGACAAATAAACGTGATACAAAATCTCATTATTTAGAAATTCAATTTTATTTCTTCGAATTTTGTGAATCAAACGAGAACTTAAGTTCTATCAAAATCTTCAAGAATCTCCTTCTTCACTTAATGTGATTGTGAATATGGATAATTTCGATCCCTGGAAATCAACATTTGCGGCAGGGACAAATTAGGTATGTTAGATTAGCCTTATGCAAAGATCCAGGCCAATCATTAAGGCAACGGGGTCCAGACTCAAAGTTGTTGAAGGTCAAGATTTGGGTTAAGCATGAATTAACCCAATGAATTGAAATTAGTAAAGTTAGATTGTTCCTGTAATTCATATGAATGGATTGGAACATCAAAATAAGAATGAAATGATGATTTTAATCAAGTTCATGAAAATTAATTGAAATGGGTCAAATGATTAAATTTGCTCCCAAATCTTGAATAAGTTGTTACAAATGATGAAATGGAAGATGAATCTTTAATAAGTTGTTCAAGAAGTCTTTGGCTCTAGTTGCTGAGAATCCTCCAAAGACAAGTTCTCACTGAAGAATCTAAATTAGAAGATGAATCTGAATTGGAGATGAACAATGTCGCTAAAGAAGAAGAAGATTCTGATAATGAATGCACAGAAAAAGTATTCATAATGAAGAACTACAAGAAATTCTTAAAGTTCGAATCAGATGGCAAGAAAAGATTTGACAAGTCCAAATATGAGTGCTTCAAATGTGGAAGGCTTGGTCATTTTGTAGCCGAATGTTATGTCAAAGAGAGTTCTTCTGGTCAAAGGAAGAGCTATCCCTCTAAGGCTGACAAGTACAAGGCCAAGTACAAAGCATTGAAGTCTTTAAGTTACAAAAAGAAGGAGGAAAAGGCCACGGTTGCTGAACACCTAAACTGGACTTACTCTGACACCTCTTCTGATGAGGTTGATTGTGATGCTGTTAGAGGAAAGTGTTTAGTTGCTGAAGAAATGTTTGGATCAGCATATCCTGAAATGTGTTTGATGGCGACTGAGGGTAAATTCAGTGCTGATATGGCTGAAGCAGAAAAATTGAGTTCTGCTCAAAGTTGGAGTCCCACAATGATGTACAAGGGCAATCATCATGACAACATTTGGAATCTTGACAGTGGATGTTCGAGACACATTACAGGATGTAAGTTCCTACCGAATGGGGTAAAAGATGCAAATGGCCCCAAGGTTACGTTTGGAGGAGGAAAGTGTGGAAAGACTGACGGGTACCTAG